>PVJN01049958.1:0-15064 GCA_004026805.1 Lasiurus borealis
ATAATTATGCATACAGTTCCCCTTGAACTCAATCACTCTTTTTTATGAACCAAAGATGAAAAGTTCTACTCTAAAAATAACATTAAGACCAAACTTCAAAATTGGGAAATTGAGATGATTAATTGCATACATTATTTTTGCCCACCTTGCTTTAGCTGTTATTATCTCAGATCATGGCCTGACAGTAAAATGAAAACTAATGGGGGGAAAGTCAGTTATATTTGAAAATCATGCAAAATATCAAATAAAAAGTATATGAGAAGAACACAAGAAAAAAGGTTAATCTGAGAACATCAAACACTGAGTCTACTATTGTTCCCCTTCTCTTCTTTACAGGGTTGTGCCCAGAGCAGTCATAGTGATCAGCAGTCTGAGAAGAATTAGATTCACCAAGTCCAAATGCCCCAAAGAAGGCAGGCCTGGGGTTTTACCCCTATTCTGCAAGAAGGGCCAAGCCAGTGCCCAGAAGTTTTCCCGTAAGTCAATAAATCTATTGCTCAAAATGAATTTGACACAAGACAATAAATCTATTGCTCAAAATAATTTGGCACTAAGACAGTGTCCTAGCTCTGGGCTCTGAAATCCTTGCTGCACCAGTAGTTGTACAACCTTCCTTTTTTGCAACCTTTCCTTCCCTGCATCTTTACAGGGGAACATAAGAATTTTCAACCGTTCTCTCCAAGAGCATTTCTATGTGCACATCTGGTGCTGGTTTGTAATTTCTTGGTTTGCAACCTCGGAGTTCCCCAGGTGTAATTTGGCACTGGCCCCATATGTGAAAGGCAGGGAGATACTAAAAAAAAGAGGCAAACCATTCCAGATTGGTAGGTGACAGGTTTAATAAGCAAGAAAATGTAATGTATATGAGACTTGTCGTGGGCAGTGATTAGACAGTATCTCTGCACCCTCACACCAAAATCTTAAAAGTTTATATAGAGGCTTTATTTTTTAATATTTTTATTACAATCCAGATGGTTTCAACAACACAGTGCTCTCTCAAGGCTGCATCCTTGAAGTGACTGTCAGTATGAGAATAGCAGGCAGAACCCGCATTCCAAGGACAGGGGGAAAGGGAGGAGCCTCTGATTGTCCAGGTTCAGCTCTCAAGTCAACAGGTAGTCACATCCTCTTAATGACTTCCTCCAACAATTGGTCATAACCCATGACAGCCATCTATTTTAATTTAATTGAACTATTATTTACTGATAACTCCTACATCCCAGACTCTCTACCAAACATTGTGGGGATGGAAAAAAACAAAAACAGCAATTCCACACTTATGAATGTTCTGAGAGAATTAAAAACATATGCTTATACAAAAGTTGTCCATAGCAGTATTGTTCATAATATCCAAAGAGTAGAAACAACCAGGGAGTCATCAAGTGATGACAAGCTAAATAAAATGTGATATACTTATACAATACAATATTTATTAAGTCATCAGAAGAATAAAAGTAGTGACGCGTGCTACAACATGACTGAATCTTAAAAACATGATAAGTGAAAGAAGGAAAACACAGAGGACCACATAATGTTTGATAATATTTATATGAAATGTCCAGAATGAGCAAATCCACAGAGACAGAAAGTAGAGTAGTGGTTGCCAAATAGTGTGTGGTTGTAATAATTGAGATTAACTGTTAATATATACAAAGACTATTTTTGGTGCAGGGAGATGGAAAAGTTCTGGAATTAGGTATCGATGATGGTTATACAACATAGTAAACATACTAAAAAGAACTGAAGTGTACACTTTAAAGTGGTGACTATTATGCTGTGTGAAATATATCTCAGCAACAAAAAATACTATTAAAAAAGTCTAGGGAGAATCCAAGATGGCGGCATAGGTAAACACCTACACTGCTGCCTCGCACAACAATTTCAAAACTACAACTAAAAGACAGAATGGACATCATCCAGAATGACAGGAAAGCTGGCTGAGTGAAAATTCTACAACTAGAGGGAAAGAGAGGGGCTCACAGAGACCCAGAGGAGCTGCAAAAAGCTGAGGTACAGAGACGCGAGAAATGGAGAGAGTGGGTGCTAGAATATCTGGCTGGTTTTCTCTGGCAGGAGGGAAACGGAGACTCTCGAGGGCATTGAACCCCTTATCCTCGGACACTAAACCCCAGATCCAGCTGAAACTCATACAGGGGGAGTTTGGACTGTGAAAAGGGAGAGGTGCACGGAAATTTAGGAGAGTCGCAAAAGATCAGAGATCTGGTGGAGTGCCTGGCACTGCGCGCAGAGGACAGAGTGCTAATTGTGCCCCTAGCTTTCCCGAGTGGGTAGGAGACAGACCCTCCCAACTGTGCCACTTCTGACTCCACTAAGCCCCAGTTTCGGGTGAAATCCTAGGGACCTAGACTGGTGTGGTCGAGGAGCCGGAAAGGCAGTGGTCTAGAGGCACTGTGCACATGCACAAGGACCGCTCCAGCAATTACCCAGTCATGTGAGACTCAGGGCCCATGGCGGGCGGGGCCGACTGGAAGGCAAGGTGGTCCCTTAAGCCCTGAGACTCCACCCAACCCAAGCTCAACAGAGGCTTCTGCAGTTTTGCAAGTCTGGTATCATAAGTCTGAATTCAACATCGAAGTTCTCCTGCCATAGTGAAAATGCCGAGACAAGGGAAGGGATCACAAACAAAAGAAATGGAGGAAAACAAATGACTGGATATAGAGTTCAAAACCACGCTTATAAGATTTTTCAAGAATATCCTAGAAGAGTTGGATAAAGTTAGCGAGAGCCAAGAGGAGATGTAAAAGAACAAACTAGAGATGAAAAAGGACCAAGTAGAAATTAAACATACAGTGACTGAAATAAAAAATATTATACAGAGTCCTAACAGCAGACTAGAAAAAGGCAAGAATCAAGTCAAAAATCTGAAATATAAAGAAGCAGAAAACACTCAACTGGAAAAGCAAAAAGAGAAAAAAATCCAAAAATGTGAAGATAATGTAAGGAGCCTCTGGGACAGCTTCAAGCATACCAACATCAGAATTGTGGGGGTGGCCAAGACTGGTTTGGCTCAGTGGATAGAGCGTCGGTCTGCGGACTGAAAGGTCCCAGGTTCGATTCCGGTCGGGGGCATGTACCTTGCTTGCAGGCACATCTCCACTGTGGGGCGTGCAGGAGGCAGCTGATCGATGTCTTTCATCAATGTTTCTGACTTTCTATCTCTCTCCCTTCCTCTCTGTAAAAAATCAATAAAATAAAATAAAATAAAAAGAATTCTGGGGGTGCCAGAAGAAGAGAGAGAGCAAAATACTGAAAACCTATTTAAAGAAATAATGACTGAAAACTTCCCACATCTGGTAAAAGAAATAGACTTACAAGTCCAGGAAGCACACAGAACCCCATATAGAAGGAATCCAAAGAGGACCACCCCAAGACACATCAGAATTAAAATACCAAGAGCAAAAGACAGAGAGAGAATATTAAAAGCAGCAAGAGAAAAACAGTTCATTACCTACAAGGGAGCACCCATACGACTGTCAGCTGATTTCTCAACAGAAATGATGCAGGCCAGATGGGAGTGGCAAGAAATATTCAACGTGATGAAGAGCAAGAACCTACAACCAAGAATACTCTATCCAGCAAAACTATCATTCAGAATTGAAGGGCAGATAAAGAGCTTCACAGATAAGAAAAAGCTAAAAGAGTTCATCAACTCCAAACCAGTATTATATGAAATGCTAAAAGGTACTCTTTTAGAAGAGGAAGAAGAAAAAGGTAAAAGCCAAAAAAATATAAACAACAAATACATATCTATCAACAAGTGAATCTAAAAATTAAGTGAATTAAAAATTTGATCAACAGAATAAACTGGTGAATATAATAGAATCAGGAGCACAGAAAGGGAGTGGACTGATAATTCTCAGGGGGAAGGGGTGAGAGGTATACAGGGAGAGACTGGACAAAAATCATACACCTATGGATGAGGTCAATGGGAGGGAGGTAAGGGCAGAGGGAAGGGTGAGAGTTGGGTGGAGGGGAGCTATGGAGGGGAAAAAAGAGAAACAAATGTAATAATCTGAATAATAAAGATTTAATTTAAATATATGTATATATTTAAAAAAAGTCTAGAGCTTTCATATTTCTGAAAGGATAGTAATTAGGAAGGGACACACAAGGACTTTGTGGGGAGCTAGCAGCATTTTATTTCTTGATTTGGTTGGTAGTTACATAAGTGTTTGCTTTAACTTATTAAGCCATATATTTATGTTTTATGCACAATTCTGAATATATGTTTTACAATAGAAATTTCTAAGAGAAAGAAAGTAGAGATAGTACATTAATATCAAAATGATATTATTTCCAAAAAGAAACTAAAGTAACACAATTAACAAGGAATCTCAATTTTTTGGAAATGAGACAAATGAATATACATTTAAGGCAACAAAATTTTTACATATTATATGTGTTGGTATCATTACATATTCTTATATCTCAAATCTTAAAAGATGTGCATTTGGGGGGAAAGAATTACTATATTTAAAACTGAAGCAAAATCAGAAAAATAAAGATATACAAATAGGAAACACTGACCTTAAAAATTTATAAATGATAAAAAGGTAATTATATTTTTCCATAAAATGTCAATGACAAATTAATCTATAATTAAAACAAGTTTGGTGAACTGTGAAAAATTAGGAACTCTAGATACTTTTAAAAAAAATAAACCCTTAGAAATTAACTGTAATATATGCAACTTGTGTTTTTTGCCCATTTACCTCTCTTTTTTCCTCTTTTTCCTCCTCCTTCTCTTCTTCCACTTTCTCTTTCTTTTTTTCCTTTCACCATTTCATACTAAATGTGTATAAAAAGAGAAGCAAAATAATGTTGAATAAAGAGAATTTTTGTAAATCGAATAACTTTTAAGTATTTTGGAAAAGTAACCACATAAAGAAGTATTTTAAAATGATATGTCACCCTAGCCTGTTTGGCCCAGTGAATAGTGTTGACCTGCGGACCATTCTGGTTAAGGGCACATTCCTGGGTTGTGGCTCGGTCCCCAGTGGGGAGGGTGCAAGAGGCAGCCAATCAATGATTCCCTCTCATCATTGATGTTTCTATCTCTCCCTCTCTCTCTCTTCCTCTCTCAAAACAATAAAAATATTTGTTTTTAAATGATGTGTCTTTCCTCCCTGCAGAGAGAGTTTTACATAATAAAATTTCAGCACATGCTCAGTAGAGGTAATAATATATATTAATTGATATATTATAAATCTTTCTTGTAGAAGTCTACCATTTCTACAAATGTATTTTAAAAATCTCTTTCTAGCCGAAACCGGTTTGGCTCAGTGGATAGAGCATCGGCCTGCGGACTGAAGGTCCCAGGTTTGATTCCAGTCAAGGGCATGTATCTTGGTTGCGGGCACATCCCCAGTAGGGGCCGTACAGGAGGCAGCTGATTGATGTCTCTTTCTCATCGATGTTTCTAACTTTCTATCACTCTCCCTTCCTCTCTGTGAAAAATCAATAAAATATATATTTTTTTAAAAAAAGAAAAAGAAAAAAACTCTTTCTACCTAAGGTCCTCCTTCCAACCAAAAAAGTCAACCAAAAAAAAAAAAGTCATTTAAATCTAAACACATTTACTTAGGTTTTACTGTAGCAATATACACTGAGTGGCCAGATTACTATGATCTCTGAACACATAATAACCTGGCCACTCAGTGTATATATGTATATATTAGAGGCCCAGTGCATGAATTTGTGCATGGGTTGGGTCCAGCCAGCCTGACCAAGGAAAGGGGACATGGGCAGTTGTGCCTGCTGTTTGAACTCCTGGTCGAGGGGACAATTTGCATATTAGCCTTTCATTATATAGGATATACGCTGAGTGGCCAGATTATTATGCATTCAGAGATCATAATAATCTAGCCACTTAGTGCATTAGAAGTTATAAATATGCCAGGCTTTGTCCATGCAGAACATCGTATTTTATCTGTCAGCTACTGACATTGATATAACTGCAAAAAAAGGAAGAGGAAATTACTCCCTTTTACTCTTGCATGGTAACAAAAGCATCCTTTCTCCCTCCTCACTTCTATATCCAACTTTTTTGTATGCCTCCTACTCATCATCCTTCAAATCTCAGTTTCAATATCTCTTCCTCAGGGAATAAGTTACAGCCTCACATTATTGCCTCATAGTCTTTATTCTTCTCCTTCACAGCACTTGGCACAATTGAAGTTATGATTTGTAAGTATTTGTTTGATTCTTTTTACACCCACTAGCTTGTAAGTCCCATGAAAATAGAAAGCATAAATATTTGAGTTGCTGTTGTATCCCAGCATCTAACCTGGTATATGGCAATAAATAAATAAACAGGAATTTTATATTTTTATTCCCTTGAATTCTCTTAAGTTAGAATTCAAAAAAATTATGATGAATTTAAATACCAAATAAGACACGTGATATACATACTTAGCCTAGGACAGTGCCAAACTCCATTTAAATTTATTGATTAATAAATATTGAACATTATTGTAAGTCAATACCAGGCCATAAAGTCAGACATTTACTATAAATTGATATGATTCTTAATCTCTCCTGAAATATCCCTATTAAATTTTCATAAATAAAAGGGAAACTTAAATATACATTCTCTATTTTAATATCTGTGGCATTTAATTAAAACATAAATCTGGCTAAAACCGGTTTGGCTCTAGTGGATAGAGTATAGGCCTGGGGACTGAAAGGTCCCAGGTTCGATTTTAGTCAGGGGCATGTACCTTGGTTGCAGGCACATCCCCAGTAAAGGGTGTGTAGGAGACAGCTGACCGATGTTTCTCTCTCATCAATGTTTCGAACTCTCTATACCTCTCTCTTCCTCTCTATAAAAAATCAATAAAATATAAAAAAATTTAAAAAATGCATTTTCATAAAAAAAAGAGTATCTCCTATTGTATATCAATCTTGTTATGTACACATCTATATGTGACAGGCACATATCCATAATCAACATATTTTTTTAAAAATATATAAATTTGTATAGCCCGTATTACTGGTTTGAAATATATGTTTGCTCTCATCTTGTATTTTCCACTGTATATCTCTTTCCACCTACCTGGCTTTATTAATAGAAGGTTGATTCTCTCTCTCTTCTGACCTACCCTTTCCCTTTCTGAACCCAAAGGCTTATTCATTCAAAATGCCTGGCTGATGGTGAAAACAAGAAAGGTTCCTTGCCTCGAACAGCTGTTGTTTCTTTCACTGTCACAAAATGTCACTGCTGAAAACCAGCCTTCACAATCTAACAGACACATACATGTCTTCTCTAATCTGCAACAAAATCCTTTCTAATCCCAGTTCCTGCAAAACTCTACCCTTGAAGTAAGTTTATAGCTCTTTAATTACAGATGCTCAGTCATTTATTTATTTAATTTTTTTCTAAAGTATCACACTTAGGCCAGAGTGGCTGAGTACACAGGAGTTTACAGCCTGTTTCATACTGTGCCAGAACGTGCAAGTCAGGGGCCCCTGATTTAAAATTTTCTCTTCGATATATTTTGTTTATACACACTCTTAAAAATCACATAAAGCTTTTTACAGAAAAGAACTGAATTTCCAGTTTGCAATACTAAACTTAGGTCTGACCACAGAAACAACCTTCTGGAGCTGAGTTGCAGGCACTTCCTTCTGCCTCCTACATCAGATCACACAAGGCAGGTACTTCTCTACAGTCTTCTTCCACTCCACATGCGTTAATGTTGGCTGCTACTTGACTTTAAGCAATTGAGCGTATGTTCATTCTAGGTCCTAATGCTTATCCAAGGTCAAGAATTCAGAGTCTGTCTTTTTTCACAAACTTTCCTATGTGGGCCCAGGGGTCCTTGCCTGCCATGAAACATTAATCAAGGCCACTTGTGTTCATTAGAGAGGTCTCTGAGACCTCTCTTCCCAAAGACTCAGTGACCCCCCCAACCAACCAGTAACAGGTTCTACAGACAAGGCCAACCATATAATTTGCATATAATGAAAATTTGGGATTTCTTATTCAAAACGCCAAAGAAGTGTCAATGACAGCACTGCAATATAAAACTTTGCCTTTTTTATGGTCCTTCTCTCTAAACATGTCAAGATAGGTTTTTTATTTACTATTTAATAAAGTAGTGGAAACCTCTCATGTATAGCTGGTTGGTCAGAAGCACAGGTAACAACCTGGGATTTTCATTGGCATCGGAGGTAGAGGATAGCCTTGTAGCACTAAACCCTTAACCTGTGGAATCTGACACTATCTCCAGGTAGAGTGTTGAGTTGAATTGGAGGATACCAGCTGATGTCAGAGAACTGTTGCACAGTATAATTGGTGATCAGAATTGTTACAAAGCATGTTTTATTTTAAGAAGTTATCAAATCATAGTAGCCAAAGTTCTGAAGACCACCAAGTAATAGGTATTAAAGCAATCGTTAATGAGGATGCTCAGCTTTCCCTTCTCAATTAAATACAACTTAGTAAGGAGCAGAGAGAATTATTTTGTTTCCTTTGCCTCATCTCCTTTTCCTCTCTATCTTGTACTATGTAATAGATCATACTTCCACAGTGACCTTTATTCCTGAATATAATTTCTTATACTATGTCACAGAAAAAAAATGTCTTTACCAGAAGAAATCTTGGCCAGCCCAATTTCAATTGCACATTAAAATGCGGACTTCAATAATTTAATTTTTAATTTCTCTGATAAAAGGATGATAAATATATTGTAAAAACATGATGATAGTGTCCATTTCTAGTGAGGAATTTTAACAATCTATTAATAATAAATTTTCCATACATTTTTTGTTTTTTTTTCCCCAGAAGATATGGTTTTAGTTTTTTCCCACAGAAATTTAAATATTTCTATTTCAATACTCTTCTAATCCTATCATACATCTTCCATCAAACTGTCTGCCTTGGGTTTGTCTAAAATAAAGGATAAGATAATTAACAATTAACACTTAAAAATATTTTATCTCTCCGAAATCAGTTTGGCTCAGTGGATAGAGCGTCGCCTGAGGACTGAAAGTCCCAGATTCGATTCCGGTTAAGGGCATGTATCTTGGTTGCAGGCACATCCCTAGAAGGGGGCATGCAGGAGGCAGCTGACCAATGTCTCTCTCATTGATGTTTCTAGCTCTCTATCCCTCTCCCTTCCTCTCTGTAAAAAATCAATAAAATATATTTTTTAAAAAATATTTTATCATCAGAATAAACTGATGAATATAATAGAATCGGGGGCATAGAAAAGGAGTGGACTGACAATTCTCAGGGAGAAAGAGGTGAGAATGGTGCAGGACGAGAATGGACCGAAATCGTACACTTATGGATGAGGACAATGCGGGGGTAGGTAAGGGCAGAGGGTGGGGAGGGAGCCAGGTGGAGGGGAGTTATGGAGGGAAAAAAGAGGAACAATTGTAATAATCTGAACAATAAAGATTTATTAAATAATAATAATAATAATAATAATAATAATAATAATAATATAAAGCTCTCCTTCTCTTATTTACTTTTTTCTTATATGAGTACTAAGTTGTAAGCCTGGTTGACCCTCCAATAATTCTACCATAGAACAAATTTAAATTAAATTCCTAAGATTCAGTTAAATTAATCTAATATTCCTATTTCTAAAAATGCCACTATGTGGAAAGATACTCTAAACTGATAATAATGTAAACCTGAAGGAAAACATTTAGTTGAACATTTGTAACTGAACTTTAAACAAAGTGTTGAATTATGCTTTATGAAAGTAATTTTACTAAACAAATAAGACAGAGCCCTCTTTCAAGTCTTCTTACTCCTTCTTTCAAGAAACTGTGTTAAGTCTCATGTCCAGACTGATAAGGCTTCCTAATGACATTTAGCAAGGATGCTGACTATAAGAAAAGAGACATGCCTCATTCAGCAAACTGTTTAGGTTGTAAATGTTTAGGGAATTAAACAGATTATAAATGGTTATTAAGATAAAGAGATGCATAGCTAAGGAAATAGAAAATAAAACAGGAGCTGTTGATGTTTTTCAAAGTATATAGGGTGTCCTAAATATATATATATATATATATATATATATATATATATATATATATATATACACATTTTGAATAATTATAAAGGCAATGTTTATTAAAATACATTTCATTTTCAAAATTAAACTATCAGCTGTTATAGAAAGGAAGTGGACTGAATTCTCAGGGGGAGAGAGGTGAGGATGGTTCAGGAAGAGACTGGACAAAAACCATACACCTATGGATGAGGACAACGGGGGGCAGGTAAAGGCAGAGGGTGGGGTGGGAGCCAGGTGGAGGGAAGTTATGGGAGGGGAAGAGAAACAATTGTATACAATTGGCATATAAAGTGTGCATATATTTTGGGGGGACACCCTGTATATGCCAAAGAATGTTGTTTGTGGTAAGCCCAACATCAAAATAAACTCAGAATGTTGGAGCAAACACTTTTCAGGGATAGCTATACACCACTAAGCTACTAATAAAGGCACTAACCTCAGCTTGTATTGGGACTTACTTTTGCCCCACCTTGTATATTCTTTAGAATTAGTGTTTTGGATTTCTTTGAATAAATACCCAGAAGTGTAATCACTGGGTCATAAGGCAGTTCTATTTAAAATTTTTCCTTTCAAAGTGTTTTCAGTAATCCACCAATCTGCATATTCATCAACAGTGCACAAGGATTCCCTTTTCTCCACATTCTCACCCATACTTGTTGTTTGTGAATTTATTGATGATAGCCATTCTGATAGTGAGAGGTGATATCTCACTGTGGTTTTAATTTGCATTTCTCAGCTGATTAGTGATGTTGAGCATCTTTTCATATATCTATTGGCCATCTATATGTCCTCTTTGGAAAAATGTTTATTCAGATCCTTTATGCATATCTTAATTGGATGGTTTGGTGTTTCTTGGTGCTAAGATGTATGAGTTCTTTATAAATTTTTAATATTAACCCCTTATGGGATATATCATTGATGAGTATCTTTTTCCATTCAAGTAGCCAGTGTTTTATTGATAGTTTCCTGTGCTATGCAAAAAGAAGAAAAAAAATATTTCAATGTAATTCCATTTGTTTATTTTTTCTTTTGTGATTCTTACCAGAGAAGATATATCAGGAAAAAAGCAGCACTACTAAGAGTAATGTCAGAATTTACTGCCTATGCTTTCTTCTAAGAGTTTTATGAAAATATCTTCGCAAATTTAGGATTCTGACATTTCCTAAGGCTGGGGAATTTTCAGGTTTTTTAAGGAGATCTATGGTTTAATAAGTAAATAAGATGTTACTCACAGCGTATTTTCTTTTACCTAATTTTTTTCATTGGGAAATCTGGTTAAGAACAAATAAATATTACCAAAAAAAAAAAAAAGTAAGCACTACTATTCATTGTAACACATTACTGAAGCCAACCCCTAGATCTGGGTGCTGATAAAGTTGTAAATACTCTGACCTCCTGGCATATGTCTTAGTGATTAATGTAGTTCATGGAGACACTGCCACTTCAGATGATGTCTTGAATTTCTGCTATTGATAGAGCAAGGATTCTCAAACTTCAATGGACAGAAGAGACTCACTCACATTGTTTTACCAATTACAAACTGTATCCCCAGTTTACGATTCAATAGATCTGGGAAAGAAATCTTTCATGGATCACACACTGAAGATGATTCTGAGGCAGGACCATGGATGTTTTAAATATAATTTGCTACCTAATTTTCCTCTGTCATAAATACCTGGATTCAGGCTGTGAATCTAACAATGTGATAATGGACTCTTACTGATGTATAGTGGCACAAAAGAGAAACTAATTTTGCTCAATGAAAAGGGAAGGCAGAGAGAGTGAAAGAGATCCCCAAAGAATAGGTATATTTAATCTGGGATTTTAAAGATGAGAAGGAATTTTCTAGCTAGAGCTACCTTATGCAGAGCTTTGTATCCTCAGAGGAGCATAGTTTATCCGTGGATTGGTTGTTTCCAAACACAACAGCTGCACCGAAAATCTCCTGAGCTACTTATTAAAATGTAGATTCCCAAGCCCTCCACCACATTGAACTGAATCAAAGTTTATGGGGAGAGACCTGGGTATCTGTACTCTTAATTAACAAAGGTCCCAGGGATTCTGATAAGCATCCCTGTATATTCTTTAGAATTAGTGTTTTGGATTTCTTTGAATAAATACCCAGAAGTGTAATCACTGGGTCATAAGGCAGTTCTATTTAGACCAAGGGTTGTCTATCCTGAGAATCTAGGTCCTTAAGAGGATACAGCATCTGAGAGTTGAGGGCAGGAAATATTCAGCCAGTGGAGCAACATAGAGTCAAGGAGAAGGTCCAAATCCAGAAATAGGTCAGAAAATTTCCATAGAAAAAGAGATAGATATAAATATGAGAATTAGGCAAATGAGTTGGACTAGAAAAAGCATGAAGTGTGACCACAGAAGGCAGTTTGTAGAAATAAAGACAAAGTGAGATAGAAAAGCATCCTATAAAAGATGTGGCAGAAGTGAGCATCCTGAATTCTACAAGGTATCCTTAATCTAGCTGATGATTTTCACCTGGGGTTGAAAAGACATCCTTTACAATTAGCAGTTGAAAAGACAAATTTAAGAAAAAACCAAGATTGGAGTTTGGAAATCATGACTCAGTAGAAACCTGACTTTAAAGGGACCCAGTCAAGAAAACAGACACTAATTCTCAAGAGGGTAGTATGTTGTCTCTTCATTTTGTAAATTGCATTCTCAGTAGAGTTTAATTCATAGTTTCCCTCATGCTTCCTATCTAAGCATGTAGAATTGTTTTTTAAACTACCAGTAGATAGTGCCGTGGTTTTGGTAAAAAATAAAGATAAAGCCAATGATAGCAAATGAAATAACTTGTTTTAAAAAGAAAATAAGTTGATGAACAAAAATAGATCCAGAGACAAATGGCAAAGAAGATGGGGGAAGGAGGGGTGGTTAGAGAGCAACCAAAGGACTTGTATGCATGCATATTAGCATAACCAATGGACATGATACTTCTGTGGTGGGGGCTTGCAGGGTGGGAATGACTGGGGGCAGGTGAGGAAGGGTCAATGGTGGAGAGTGGGGGAGAGGCAGGAAGGAGATATATGTAAAACTTTAGACAATAAGAAAAATAAATTAAAATGTTTTTTTTAAAAAAGAAAAACTTATGTTATGGAAAGTCTAAGACACATAAAGATACTAGACCCATATCTGAAGGCTTATTTATTGTTCAAATAAATATTACTCAGAATTTTATGCTCTACATTAGTTTTAACTTATGACCAATAAATTGCATAACCGAGCCAAGAATGAAACGGATCACCAAACCCACAAACATAAAAACTCTGAAGAATTTCTAATATGGTTATCAGTTAAGAAGTGTTTTTTTCCTGTAAAGCTAACTACTTTCAGTGTGTTATAACTTTTGTGGGCTTTGGACACTTTTATTTTCATAGGCTCCTTCCTTCTGTATATATACATATAAATTGTTTTTTTATTACTGCTCTGGCTATATACATATAAATTGTTTTTTTATTACTGCTCTGGCATAACAACAAATATACTCCAGGCTTGATTAATTATAAAATATTATTGTTATATTCAGGTTTTTCTTTAACTTAAAATAATCCTGTGGCCCCCTAATAAGTATCATAGTCCCTATACACTGTGCCTATTATGCTTAATAGATAAGTCCATCCTGGCTACTTTAAGTTATCCTAAGAAATGACACATAAATAGAAAGTAAAACTGGAAAGAGAATGAGGATGCAGAAGATTTTAACCCAAGTTGTCCATGGCAAATATAAAATTCCTTGGAACCTGCGTTCATTATCTTAAGATTATATTCAAATATTGCAAAAAAAATGTTTCAAATTACTTCTCATGATGATGTGGGCTTTATCTTTTAAAGAAGATATAGATATAGAAAGCATGAAAGGAGAATTGTACAAATAGGTTTTCATTTTAGAATGGCTCCTTCACCACACAGCAGAGTAAATTAGAGGAAACAAGGTGAGCATTTGTATTATAAAGATCACCCACCACTCCTCTCACAGTTTCTTCTTATAAACTTCTCTCAAAATGTCATGCAATCTCCATTGGCTTTGAAATACTTCAGAAAATCCTTCCTCTAAACTTGGGTAAGCCAAAACACAGCTCTGGGGGAAGTGGCATTTCTGCTTGATTAATCTTGGATGAAGGGTAGCAAGATATTAAATAAGATTTTTGTCTTAGAGTTTCACCAGTAACCCCAAAGTCTAAGGACAATGTCTAAATTGAGTTGCTAGCCCACTGAAGCAACATCCTAAGGACTGTGAAACTGATTCTATCAACATTGCTCGGTCTCCCACCTCCATTTCCGTGAATGTTAAAACTGAAGAAACTCTTTGGAAAGAGTTCTGGTAACTATGGAAAGGATGGGACTGGATAAGGAAGGAAAAATATTCTCTACACCTTAATCCAGGAGAGAAGGACTTTTATGAGTTTCTCAAAGAACTTGGCCTATAGCCTCTGAAGTTGGGAAACCAAGGTTGGACTCTACCTCTGCTGCAAAAAATCTAAAGATGTGACTATGGTTGGTTGCACTGGACAAGATTTCTACTTCTAGGGATGGTGTACAAAGGTGTTTGTCGCCTAGGGGGAAGTGAGAGGTCAACCAGAAGAAGCCAAAGACCTAGAGTGAGAGGTATATTGTCAGAAACCTATGGCTACAGGGGGACTCAAAAGCAGCCAGATATGTGAGCATTGCTTGTTTGATGCAATCAATGCAAGACTTAATGCAGTGACATTGCAAGACTTTGAGGCTAGGTCAGAAAACACAATATAGCTCTCACTTTGTTGCCAGATACAATTAAATCAAATAAAACCTTTCTTATGTCTTACCATTCTTCTTCAGAGAAACAGGAAATTATAGAGGAGTGGAAGAGGAGGTAAAATTAGGAAATCATGAAGAGGCAAAGCACTCCTAGGCAGGCCTAAGCTGAAGGACTATAGAACCCTAAATTAGATTATAATCCTAAATTTTTATATTAAGCTAGAGACCCAGTGCATGAAATTCATGCACAGGAGAGGGGA
>PVJN01049959.1:0-14936 GCA_004026805.1 Lasiurus borealis
TCTCAGTCCAGAGAAGAAATATAATTGCCTCAATAAAAATATTGGGGACTTAGGACCTTACGTTTTCCCATAGAAGAAATACAAATGTTCATTTTATGTATGAAGAGGTGCCCAACTTTAGTGTTAGTTAGGGGCAAACAAATTACAACGCCAATGTATTTTTCTCTCATATTGGAAAACAGCTGGTTCTGAGATTTGGGAGCTGAATTGTCTTAAAAGATGTGCTCCCCCGCCCCCCTTATCTTTTCCCCTGGAGTTTTATTATCTTTGGAATTTATTTCCTTGGAGGTTGGGTGGCAGCCTGGATTTAGCAGTTCCCAGGGCAATGTATTTTTGAATCTGCTTTCCTTTCTGTTTTCCCTCCTAAAGCTTGGGACGGAGGGGAACCTGTCAGCTTGTGCTGGAACTGCTGGGCTGCAGGGCTCCTGCACGCACCTGGGAGCTGCCACCAATGGGAACAATCAGGGCTCAGGGCTGAGCTCCATATTCAAACGACATCAAAACCAAACAGAAAACCAAAAGCAGCTACCAAAGGCCGAAAAAACAGTGAGCATGATTCACACCTCTGAATATCAAAATACCATTAAAAGGCAAATGGACAATTGGGGAAAATAATTTGAAGTATATATGAGAGTAATGCACACTTTCAAATCAATAAGAAAATAAAGAATGCCTCCATAGAAAACTGGATAAAGGGAATAAAAAGGTAGTGCGTAGTATAAGAAGTACAGGTGGCACTAGGCATACAAAAATGCACACCATCAATAATAATAAAAAAATCCAACAAGATAAAAAAATATTTTTAATTAGGAAATTGAAAAATAAAAATAATAAATGAGTGGGTGAGTAGGTGGAGAAATGGGTGCTCCCACAAATTGCTAGTGAGTGAAATTTGTAAAATTCCTCCGGAAGGCAATTTGGCAGTGCATATCAGAAGCCTTAAGATTGTGTATATACTGTTTGAGAAGGAAGCTCACTTAAAGAAATTTAACCTTGGGAAATTAGCATGGATCTGTGTAAATATTTAGTTACAATACATTAAATAATGCATCTATACTATGAAATATTAGCCAGGTATTATAAATGATGTCATGGGTGTTTATATAAAAGGATATTCATGATATATCAAAATTTAAAAGTTAGTTAAAATTAGCATATAACAGTATAATTCAATTTTTATAAATGAAATGTGATGGATAGAAAAAAAGACTAAAATAATATAAGACAGTTATAACCAATTATTTTTCTAGAGTGGAGGAATTACAGCTAATTTAATTGTCTTTCTTATTATTATCTCTATTTTCCAAATTTTCTACAAAGAATATTTTCTTTTCAAAACTAAAAAAATAAACCTCATAATTTTATTTATTTAGCCAAATGATGGAATATTTTCACCCTTAGAGGATGGTACTAATGGAGATGCTTTATGGCTTCAGAGGTGACTTGGGCAATGAGCTCTATCATTTTCAATGTTTAAATAAGAAGTTTTTTACTATTTGTAATACCTAAAATAACAACAAAAATAGTTTTTGGATAGGAAGCAATTTGATATTGCCCTTTGTGGACTCTAATGCGAAAAATTTACTGTGACTCTTAAAATTAAAATGATATTCTGAGGAATTTAAAGTCCACAATGGCTAATGTAAACATGAAAATAAGTACGGACATTTACAGAGTGTAAAAATAACTTAGGGCCCCAAAGCCCATAACACCAGTCTAAACGTGAGAAAAGTATCAAACACAAATTGAGGGACATTCTACAAAATCCTGTTAATAAAGAGCTAATACCATATACCAATTAGACTGAACAGCAGAATGACTGTCTGGACGACCTTCCGGATGACCTTCTAGACGAAGCCAGGACTGCAAGGGCCAAAGCCCCTTGCACGTATTTTGTGCATTGGGCCTCTAGTACTTTATAATGACTCCTTATAAAGTCATGGTCATTAGAAGCAAGAAAAGACTGAGAAACTATCACAAGTCAGAGGACACTGAAACCCATCAACTCCCAGTAAGGTATCCTGACTTAGATCCTGGAACAGAAGGACATTAGTGAAAAAAAAGTGGTGAAATCCAAATAAAGTCTGGTGTTAAGTTGACAGTAAATTGGCAACATTGGTTAGGTTCTTAGTTTTGATTAATGTAACATGGTAATGTAGGATGTTAACATTGTAGGATGACTAATCATCCTAGTTTGCCTAGGAGAGAGGTTTCTTGGCATGTGGGACTTTGGTACTAAAACCAGGACTATCCCTGAAAAACTGGGATGATTTTTAAACCCATGTTAGGAAGAACTGGGTTAGAGGTATACTCACTAGTATGGGAGTCCTGTTACCTTTATAACCTTTTTTGGTAAATCTAAAAGTATTTAAAAATAAAAAAGTTGTTAAAAATTACAAAAAAAATTAAAAACAAAACACAATAAATTAGAGACAGCTGACTAATAGTGGGTAATAGACTAAGGAAGTTAAATACCCATCTAGTCCAGTGGTTCTCAGCCTTTTTAATGCTGCGACCATTTAATATAGTTCCTCGTGTTGTGGTGAATCGTAATGTAAATATCTGTGTTTTCTGTTGGTCTTAGGTGACCCTGCTAGTGGTCCTCAACCTGTGGGTCACTGCTGTAGAGCCTAAGGCCATCAGAAAACAGGTCACGACCCACAGGTTGAGAACCGCTGATCTAGTCAATGAATGTATTGACGTCCTACTATGTGGTCAGTTTTTTGCTGGTTCCTATAATGTGGACAAAGCAAATACATACAAATATGCACTGCCCTTCTTTCTTTCTTTTTTTTCAGCTTTTAAGTTTCATTTTATTTTTTTAAATAAATCTTTATTGTTCAGTTTATTACAGATGTTCCTCTTCCCCCGCATAGCTCCCCTCCACCTGATTTCCCACCCCTCACCCCATAGGTGTAAGACTTTTGTCCAATCTCTTCCCACACCTCTCACACCACCTCCCCCCCTGAGAATTGTCAATCCATTCCCTTTCTGTGCCCCTGATTCTATTATATTCACCAGTTTATTCTGTTCATCAGACTTTTTATTCACTTGATTTTTAGATTCATTTGTTATCACTTTGCTGTTCATAATTTTTATCTTTACCTTTTACTTCTTCTTCCTCTTCTTAAAGAATACCTTTCAGCATTTCATATAATCCTGATTTGGTGGTGATGAACTCCTTTAGTTTTTTCTTGTCTGTGAAGCTCTTTATCTGACCTTCAATTCTGAATTATAGCTTTGCTGAGTAGAGCACTCTTGGTTGTAGGTTCTTGCTATTCATCACTTTGAATATTACTTGTCACTCCCTTCTGGCCTGCATAGTTTTTGTTGAGAAATCAGCTGATGGTCGTATGGGTACTCCCTTGTCGGTAACTAACTGTTTTTCTCTTGCTGTTTTTAATATTCTCTCTTTGTCTTTTGCTCTTGGCATTTTAATTATGTTGTGTCTTGGTGTGGTCCTCTTTGGATTCCTGTTGTTTGGGGTTCTCTGTGCTTCCTGGACTTGTAAACCCATTTCTTTCAATAGGTACAGAAAGTTTTCTGTCATTATTTCTTCAAATAGGTTTTCAGTATCTTGGTCTCTCTCTCTTTTTTCTTGTACCCCCACAATTCTGATGTTGGTATGCTTGAAATTGTCCCAAAGGCTCCTGACACTATCTTTACATTGTTTGGACTCTTTTTTCTTTTTGTTTTTCTGGTTAGGTGTTTTTTGCTACCTCATATTTCAAATATTTGGTTTGATTCTGGGGGTCCTCTAGTCGCTGTTGGATTTCTGTATATTATTCTTTATTTCAGACAGTGTATGCTTAATTTCTGACTAGTCCTTTTCCATTTTTTGGCATTCTCATTAAGATCCTTGAAAGTCTCATTAAATTTCTCAGAGGTCTCACTAAGTTTCTCAGCAGTTTATAAAAGATTCTAGAGTAACCTTAAAAATGTAGTTTTGAACTCTATGTCCAATAGTTTGCTTTCCTCCATTTCTTTCATTCATGACATGTTTCTTTGTCTCCGCATTTTGGCTGCTTCCCTGTGTTGATGGAGTGGCTTTGTGTGCTAATTGTCCTTTATGGCCCAGTAACTCTGCCTCCCCAATCACCTCAGGTGGACATTCTTGGTGCACCCGTTTGTGGGCTGGGTACCCAGTCTTATTGTAGTTAAGCCTTGATTACTATTGGTACACTGGGAGGAATTGACCTCTAGGCCAGTTGACTATGAGGATTAACTGTGTCTATAATGGAAGAACTGCTGTGCTGGAGACACCCCTAAGGGGCAGGACTTGCTTCAGTGGGGCTTTGGTGCTTACCAAGTCTGCCTCTTGAGTGTATCACTTATGTATGTGAGGAGTTGAAATCTGGTGTCGTCTCACACTGACCTCTAGGTACACTGGTTCCTGGATCTCCAGGGAGGTGGAAGTCAGCTAGTGTGTGAGGCCACCCAATAGGGGCTACAGGGAGATCTTCAGATTTCTCCTCTTTGCGTGGAGTTTGGAAGTTTAGGAGTTGTCTGACCCAGTTGCAATTTGTTAGGTTAAGCTGCTGCACACAGCTCGGTGAGTTTGTAAATTGGGTGGGGTAGGTCTCAGGGAATCACTAGACTAGAGCATGGCAAACAGTGATGGCTGCCAGTCAGCCCTTTCTGTGTCTCCACATTTCCACGTTCTGTTCCGTGTCCCCTGTCCCCTGTCCCATGCACGCCCCAGCGCAATAAACAATGATTTCTGTGCACACCTCTGCGAGAAAGCCACCTTCTCTTTCTGACCAGATGACAGTCCAGTTTCTCCCTGTATGAGTCTGGGTCCCCAGAATCTCGCCAGAAACTGGAGTTTAGAGAAGTGGGGAACTTGTAACTCGCTCCAAATTGAAAAAACAGCGCACGCCAGCCCGATTCTCACATGTCTCTATACCTCTGCCTTTCTGAATCTCTGCATGTCCTACCAAGTCTCAATGCACTTTTTTATTTCCTTCTAGTTGTAGAACTTCCACTCCACCAGCTTTCCTATGATTCGGGGGATAGTCGTTTTGTCTTTTAGTTGTAGTTTTGGTGTGCTTGTGAGAAGCAGTACAAGCAGGAGTATACCTTATGCCACCATCTTGGTTCTCCCTGCACTGCCCTTCTTTCTATTATCTTGCTGTTATGTTTTCAGAGACCTTTGTTTGTGGGGAACCCTGTGAACTTATTAATTTGTCCTTTCTATGCATATTTAACATACATTAAATATGTCTTCTAAAGTTCGTACTCTCCATTCCACTGCTTTATCTGTTGGTTTTACCTACCTTCAATAGATTATTTTCTAAGCCCTACTTGTATGCTCTGATCTCCTCAAAAGTTTCTTTGATTAAACTATGTACAGTCTGTATGCTATTCTTAGCCTTTCACTCTCAGTATTGTCTGAGATTTTTAAAATGAAGATTCTGTCTTTACTTTTTTCTCCCATTTAATGTAATATATATATATATACATATATATAAAATATTTATTTAAAAAAGTAAGCTAAGTTTACATATGGTAAAACTTGCCTTTTTATGTATCACTCTATGAATTTTTTATTACTCTACTAGATTTTGACTATTGTAATTAAAATATTTTCTTTTTCACTCTTAGTAGATTTTGAGTTAATCAATAATGACAAAGTTGATTTAATGTTTGACTATGTCTACATCAGTTATATTAAATAAAATCCATATTAAATTATTGCTCATTCTCTAAATATTTCTTTTCACCTGAGTACAAAATGTAGACTTATTAAGACTAACTTCAATGGATGACAGGATATTGTAAATTTTGTAGAAAATCAATTATTGGAAGTGCCAGAAAATTATGATTTAATTTAAAGAGCTGTCATGAACTCACATCTTATCTGCCTCGGTGTTGTGAAATAGCCTCCGGCCTAATGACAAGTATTAGCTAAAGGAAGCCATGAACCAATTACTTGGGATAAAGCACCATGAAAGGAATACCATATAAACAACTAATCTAGAAGTTAGAGAAGTATGGTATAGGGATGAACCACTTAAGTAGATTAAACATTTACTTTGATATCAAAGTGTGGCATAGTTTGGAATGGAGTGAATTACAAAGCTCCGGGGATCAATATTAGGACCAATTTTATATGTCAGTGACTTAGAAGAAGGAACATTCAGTAAGCTACTATACAAAACCAGATGGAGGGACAGTCAATACAAAGAAGGCATGAAATGACTAGAGTAGACTAGGAGCATAAGCAGATAAGTGGTTTATTCAATTCAGTGTGGAGGAAATATGAAGTAGAAAGATTATCTTACTGTAATGTGAAATCAGAATGTTCAAAATAGAGTCAAAACTCAAGAGATGAGTAAATAGGCATACTAGAAATAAATTAAAATAATTCAAATCCAAGAAAAAATAATTCAAATCCTGTAAGAAAGGAATATTGACCATAGCATTTAAATATTAACAAGTAATAATTTTAAATTTAAAAATTAAGTCTATCTTTTTAATATACTAGACTAAGAAAATTCACTGGAATACATATAATTAGAGAGAAAATAATAACACACTGTCAAGGATGATAGAACCCTTAAATTATGGGTAGTTATCAATACCAGGAATATTTTAAATTAGGTGACAGGGTCACCCACTTTATATCTAATTAAGCTTTATAACTTACATATGTATTACACATACTTTACATATCAAATGGCTTACAATAAAAACATTTAAATATTTCCTTATAAGGTTTTGATCATTTGTCCAGTTGATGAATATTAGATTTCTGGCCCTTTTATAATTAACAGGTCATTCTATCAGCCGTTTCTCCATTAAAATAAGAAGTCTGAAACTTCAATCCTAACAGAATCCAAATTCGTGGCTTAATTAAATGAATGAGTTAATTCAATAGATATTTGTTGATTATATTCTCTTTGCTCATATAGAACTCTTGTTAAACAATGTCTCCCTTAATAAAGCATAGAAATCTAACATTCTCCTTTCATACTTGAAAGTCAACTAAGTCAATGTGATAGCTTTAAAAAAATGTCCCAGTGGGACAAATGAAGAGCTGTTTTGTTTGCAAACCATACTGCTCTCCTTCCTGGAGAATGGCTGTCTATGAACGCCAGAAGGGTGAGGGGTGCTTGTGAACCAAATGCTAATGATTAAAACAGTGGTGACAATGCTGTCATGGATTATAAGGGTAACGGAAAGCTAAAGGCAAGGCAGTTATTAATTGCTGGAAGTAATGGCTTTATGGAAAGAGGATAAGACTTGAATTGAAGCTTGAAGGCTCGTTAGAATTTGCATGCGCCCTGGGGTGGGGGGTAGGGAAGGACAATGGGGGCAGCAGGGTGAGTTAACTGCTCAGAGGTAAGGATGATTAAATATAGGGCAGCGAGGAGTTGCAAGAGAGGGACCCTTGCGTATAGTAAATCGTGGGCATCGCTAACGTTTTTTGAGCAGCAGGGGAAGATTCATTTGGTGGCGGATGCAGAACGGAAAGGAGCAGGAAAGTCTGGAGTACCCTAGCGCTGCAGAAGTCCAGCCAGGGCTAGCAGGCTCTGACCTCTTTCGGAAGCTGACTGATCCTCAGTGGTTTCTGAGTTCCGAGAGCAACTTTTAACGCATCTAGAGTACTTTACACTTTATTTATCTTCTATAATGTCTGCTTTTGTTTATGTTTCTAGTTTGTTTCTTAATTGGTCCATCTGCTTCTAGTGGGTAGGGGCCATGCAATATCTTGCTGAATGGGGTTCGATACATTTTGTGGTTTCAGGGAATGGGTAGCTGAGAGAGATTCTGCAGGAAAACTTGTTGGCACCTGGTAAATGGCTGCCAATGGGAGAAGAAGGAGAGAAATGTGTGAAAGGTAACTTCACCTCTGGGCCCCTGAGAGAACAATGAAGACTTTGTTGTCAGAGACAAGAATGTCCTAAGAGAGAGGGGAGCTGGTCTGTAGGAAAAGTTATGTGTTTAACTTTGAACATTCTTAGTTTGAAGTAAAAGTGAGACATTCAAGAGGAATTTACAGTCCTTGAGGATATGGAACTGGAACTCTGGTGACAACTGAAGATAAGATTTGGGACTGATTTTAGAGGTAGAGCCAGAGTTTTGGGGATGGTTGAGCTTCAAGAGCATCAATTTGTAAAGAAAAGCTCGAGAAATCAAAAACTGAACCTGGAGTAATGTTCATATTTAGGGGCTGTAAGGAGCAAAAGAAACTATTTAGGTGGCCACTGGCTACTTGTGGCCATTTATATTTAAACTAGGGGCCCGGTGCACGAAATTCATGCATGGGGGTAGGAGGAGAAGGGGAGTCTCTCATCCCCGCCTGTATGCTCTCACAACCCGGGACCCCTCAGGGGATGTCTGACTGCTGGTTTAGGCCCAATCCCATGCACTCGGACATCCCTCTCGAAACCCAGGACCACTGGCTCCTAACCACTCACCTGCCTCCTGCCTGATCACCCCTAACCACTCTGCCTGCCTGCCTGCCTGATCACCCTTAACTGCCTCTGCCTTGGTCCCCATCGCTGCGGTTTCTTCCAGAACAGTGGTTCTCATCCTTCCTAATGCCACGTCCCTTTAATGCAGTTCCTCATGTTGTGGTGACCCCCGACCATAAAATTATTTTCATGTAGCAACGAAAATAATTTTATGGTCGGGGGTCACCACAACATGAGGAACTGCACTGTTCCAGAAGAACATCCAGAATGACACCTGGAAGGTCGTTTGGCTGTCCAATCTAATTAGCATATTATGCATTTATTATTATAGATTAGTTAAAATTAAATAATTGAAAAATCAGTTTTTTTTATCACACTAGCCACATTCCAAGTGCTCAAGAGTCACACCGGATTAGTGGCTACTATAATAACAGTGCAAATAAAGCATTTCCATCATCACAGATTGTTTCATTGGACAGCATTGCAAAGATACAGAGAAATACTCATTTTAGAAAAAAAAAAAAAAAACAGAGAGCAGGTGACCTTTCAAGGGAAGACAGTTTTAAAGAGGAAATGTACACAGTGTCAAATGCTGAGAAAGGCTGCAAAGGAATAAAAATGAGGGTGGGGGGATCCATGGATTTGGCAATAAGGAAATCGTTGGAGACTATTAAGATAGCAATTTTGAGTAGCTTGCTAAGACAGAAATTGAGTGTAGCATTAAATTAGGGAGGCAGTAGGCAGCAAGTTATTGAGACCTTGGACAAAGAAAGGAAAGAAATAAGGCTATAAAGAAAAATTTGGAGGGTTTTTAAGATGGAGAGACTTACTCCTCTTTGAAGAGATATGAACAGAGGCCTGTGAAGTACAAGGGCTCTGCCTAGGAAAAATTCCCTGTTCCTCTCTGTGCTTGCACACTCGAATAATCAAAACATGTGGCTTCTGGTCAACAACTGTGTGTGTATTACATTAAACAGTTCTCTGACTCCAGCTGGGTCAATTCAATTTAGTTCTGACACTGTCTACCTGGAATTAGTGTCAGCTCTCACAGGTTAAGGGCTCAGTCTTAGAAGTCTGTCTCCATGTCAGATACCAGTCACAAGTCCTAGGTTGTCACCAGTACTTTTGACTGACCAGCTATAAATCGGGATCCCCACATTCCCTTCTTGGGTTGGATAATTTGCTAGAATTCAGGGAAATACGATAACCAATATATCATAAAGAATATAGATCAGGGATGGGGAACATCAGGCCTGCAGACCATGTAAGGCCTGGGAAATCATTTGGTCTAGCCTTGGTAAGGCATTAGGGGTGAGTTGGCTAAATGTTTGACCAAATACAACAGGCTAATTTTAAAATTGATAATTTTGTATGGCCCTTGAATTACGTTATAAACAGCCAAATGGCCCTTGGCAGAAAAAAGGTTCCCCATCCCTGATATAGATGAACAGCAAGATGAAGAGGTACATGGGGTGAGGTATGGGGAAGGAGTGCAGAGCACCCTCTCCAGCATGCCACCCTCCTAGCACTTTCATGTGTTCAGTAACCTGGAAGCTTTCCAAACTTTGGGGAATTTTATGGAGACTCTACCATGTAAGCATGACTGATGAACTCTGGAACAGTGGTTCTCAACCTGTGGGTCGCGACCCCTTTGGGGGTTGAACGGCCCTTTCACATGGGTCACCTAAGACCATCGGAAAATGCAGATATTTACATCACAATGCATAACAGTAGCAAAATTTCATGGTTGGGGGTCACCACCACATAAGGAACTGTATGCGAGGGTCGCGGCCTTAGGAAGGGTGAGAACTATTGCTCTGGAGGATTGGGGGAAGGAGGGAGAAGGATGGGGACCTGAAAGTTCCAAGTTTCTAATCACGGCTTGGTCTTTCTAGTGACCAGCCCCCATCCAGGGGCTCACCCAAAGTTGTCTTATTAGGAAAAAGATGCTCCTATCATCCAGGAAATTCCAAGGGATTTAGGAGCTCTGTGTCAAGATTCTGGGTCAAAGACCAAGCATTTGAACAAAAACTCACTTGGTGCTTCTATCACTTAGGCAACTTTGTGCTAGGAAGCAGGGGTCTAGTCCTGATACATCAAGGTTTCTGGTTTGATTCCAGGTTAGGGCCCATACAGGAATCAATCAATGAATGCATAAGTAAGTGGAACAAAACATCAATGTTTCTCCTCTCTCTCACTTCCCCTTTCTTCTCTCTAAAATCAATCAATAAATATAACTTTTAAAAAACAAATGCAATTATATATACATAATACATATATGTATAATAATATCTGGTGTTATGGTATAATCCACAATGATTCATAAATTATGTTAATTCATTAAATAACATTTAAAATAAGTGAAAAGAGACATGATTCATCATGGATACATCTCAAAAATAATGAGTGAAAAAAGCTATTATTAGCAGGATAAACAGTATAATACCATTTGTATAAACTTTTAAAACATACAAACTTATATTCCATACTCTATGTAGATATTTACATGTGAAATAAAACTATAAAATATTGCCTGGGAATAATAAATGCTAAATTTTAAATGGTAATTGCCCTTGGTATGGAGAGGAGACTGAGATTTGAATGGGTATCCATTTGTATTTGCAAGGTTTCCTTAAACTAGGTCAAGTATATCATTATTATGATATTGTTCTCTATTACTACTCTGTTTGCCTGAAATAGTGCATAATCATTATTTTAAACAAACAAAAAGAATAAATTAATAAGTGAGTCCATGGCAGAGGTAATAAAATAAATATGCTCAGGCAACTGATTGACGGAAGGAGTGGAGGGGAGCAAGAGAATGATGCTCTAACCCAGTGGTCTGCAAATTGCTGCTCTTGATCCACATGCAGCTTGCAAGCCAAGGTTTGCCGCTCTGTTGACTAATGAGTTTGCCGACCACTGACTTAGACTCTTGATTCCAATAATTACAGGCTGTTGTTTTTCCTTGTGATGAAGCCCATATCCCAGTGATTGGCAAACTCATCAGTCAACAGAGTGGCAAACGGTGGCTCATGAGCTGCCATGTAGCTCTCGAGCCACAGTTTGCCAACGACTGCTGAACTACCCAGCCAGGGACATTTATTTTTTACTCCACTTCTTGGTTGAAATGGAATGATGCGATAGTGCAGCATTTCAGTCATTTTAGAGGTAAATGGAAAAATTCTGTTCCTTCAAGGCAGGTAAAAATAGTTTTCAATTCAACTTTCCCCCTGCCACCTTATTCTTTATCCACTCTGCTTCCCCTCCCCCACTTCCTTTTACATTCTGTAAACTTTGGTTCTTTGGGGACTAGTTAATGAATATGTCTAATTTGTAGGATTAAAGGATAGAAAAAATTTATTATAAGAGAGATTAAATCATGAAGTGTGAATATACTTCATAGTGAAGGTTGTGCTCATCATTTAAAATAGTGAAGATTGTTGCTTTCAGAGAGGAAGGGAGAGAGACAGAAATGTTGGGGGATGGAGCCTACAGCCGGGCATGAACTGTGGGAATCGAACTGTGACCTCCTGGTTCAAAAGTCAATGCTCAACCACTTAGCCACGCTGGCCAGGCTCTTGCTCATCATTTAAGGACACCACACCTCAGTGGCATCTAAGGTTGTTTATTAATAACCTTGGATCATTTATTAGTATTATTAAGTAAAGTGCCTCAATACATGATAATGGCTAATTTAGATGATAATTTCTAGAATTCTATATTATTCTAAGAAAGTAATTAATAAGATACTTTTAGCAATCTATATCCTTCTAAGACAGATTATTAACATAGAAATACATAAACCATCTTTTCTCAGAAAGTTGCACCAACACAGAAATCTGTCAGTGGGCTAAACTTCCTGGATTGACATGAAGATGACTTCGGAAGTGTTATGGGTAACTAGGAAATTTAGAATACCCAGGGATGTCAATAGTCTGGATGAAGAGAATAGGACTTCTTGAATTATAAAAACATCAGTCCTTTTTGTACCATGATGATATTGTTGGTGTGGAGCTTGAGTGAAAATGAGAGCCTAACTCATTTGGGAAATAAAAATCTTGAACAAGGTGACTATTGCAAGGTCAAATAAATTTTTTCATACAGTATTTATTGGTTAATTGTAATTTTCTATTCATCTTTTATTTTCCCACAAGATAACTGTGTTGACAATATTTCTGCTTAATATTAAACATCCTCAATGTGTTGGTATGTAGAGCATTCAAAATATATGATCCCTAACACAAGGAGCTCACATTTTAAAGATTTGCTTTAAAAATGACCTTCCTTATAAATATGTACCTGTTTTATTTATTATATTTTTTATCTTCTTAGTTTTTTTACATGGTGGGTAGGTGAATTTTTTAAGTGGATCATTTAAGACTTGGTATGGTGACTGGTAAGATTGAAACATATGGGTTTGAATCTGCCACTTATTTTAAAATGAAACTGAGCAAGTCCCATAATCTTGCTCAGTTTCCTCACCCATAAAGTGATAAACCTATGATACTTAACACCTAGAGCTGAACAGAGTAAATATATGAAAGCGTTGGCATGCAGTAAAAGTTCAAAATTTTACCTCTTCCTTTTGGTGGATTAAGAAAAAATAAGACAAGTGTGGCTCAGTGGTTGAGCATTGACTTATGAACCAGAAAGTCAAGCTCAATCCCTGGTTGGGGGGGCATACAAGGAGGCAGCCGATCAATTACTCTTATTATTGATGTTCCTATCTCTCTCCCTCTCCCTTCCTCTCTGAAATCAATAAAAATATGTTTAAAAGAAAAAGTAAGACAAGTGATATGGTTTTTAAAGTATATTTTTGAGAAATTAGGGGATATAAAAAAATATAAAGGGGGTTAAGTATATCTAATCATGTCAGCTAGAATGCTTCTGAAATATGGTAGTGGTTATGTAAACAGAACAAACTTGAAGATTCCTGAAATTCAATGTTAGCAGGTTACAGACCCAGGGGGGCAGGTTAAAAAGGAGGGTCACAATCACAGAAACAAAAGTTAAGTAAAAAAAAACACAACACTGATTTAGGTAAAACTATACAAAATAGCTACCTTTGCTAGTTTAAAAAATGGTTGAATATTGGCAGTTTCATGTGGTCCATGTAATAGATGCTCAGGAGGCAAGAAAAGCAGTAGGGGCTGGGACTTTAGGGGTAGTGGAGGTAACCAGGGCTTTGGCGGTATTTATTTATTTATTTGACAAAATGTCAGATGGCAGAATTTTATGATTTTAGTAACACAAATACAACGTTTACACTGTCTAATCATTTTCTTCGCTGTGCAGCCTGGCATTGGGATTGGTGACTGTGCTGGCCAGCTGGGCTGCAATTTCCACAATGGCTTTGGGTTCTCTGAGTGGGCGCTGTGAGCAACCTCAGCACAGTAAGACTTGTTGCACATCAGCAGCACTTCAAGCTCCGACTTTACAGACCACAAACTTCCGAAAGCCACTGGGCAGGATGTGCTTTGTTTTCTTGTTGCTCCCATATCTCATGCTGGGCATCAAGATCTGACCCTTGAATCTTCTATGCACCCTATTATCAATGGTTTCTGCCAGTTCCGCTTAATTTTGACATATTGGTCTGACTGGTGCTGGGTGAACTTCCTGGTCCTTTCTTTGACAATCTTGGGTTTCACGAGGGGTCTGAGGGCAGTTATGGTGCCGAGTAGGAGATGGCTGCCATCTCTGTCCTTTTGGCTGTTTTTAATACAGAATGGCTAGTCTCCTGTAAATGTGAATCAAGCCTTACTAAGTAGTCTCTTCTCTTTGTAGAGAAAAAGGGGTTGAAAATGTGTCAGAGTTCATGCAGATCTATAGACATCTTCAAGGCTCTTAGATATATTTTAAAAAAATATATTTTATTGATTTTTTACAGAGAGGAAGGGAGATGGATAGAGTTAGAAACATCGATGAGAGACATCCATCAGCTGCCTTTTGCATGCCCCCTACTGGGAATGTGCCTGCAACCGGAATCGAACCTGGGACCTTTCAGTCCCCAGGCCGACATTCTACCCACTGAGCCAAACCGGTTTTGGTGGCCCTTAGATATTCATTGGTTTCCAAAGGATTTAAGAAAATTACATAACACATATAAGATTTAAAGAGATTAAGTCTTTATTGTTGAAAGTATTACATATGTCCCCTTCTCCTCCCACTCCCCCAATTGACTCCTTCTAGCCCACCCGTCCCCTGCTTTCACCATGGCCTACACGGGTTATGCACATATGGTTGAAAGTATTACATATGTCCCCTTCTGCCCCCACTCCCCCAATTGACTCCTTCTAGCCCACCCATCCCCTGCCCCAGGACTTCACCATGGCCTACACGAGTTATGCATATATGGTTGATCTCTCCCCACCCACCTTCCCCCGCCTTCCCTCTGACATTCTGCAGTCTTTTCTATGCTTCTATATCTCTGGATCTATTAAAAAAATATTTTTATTGACTTCAGAGAGGGAGGAGATAGAAACATCAATGATGAGAAACATTGATTTGTGGCCC
>PVJN01049960.1:0-15028 GCA_004026805.1 Lasiurus borealis
GGGGGCGGGGCCGGAGCCGGGGACCTGCCTGGATGGGGCCGGGAGCCGTGGCCGGGGCGGGGCGAGGGTGGCCGGGCTGGGTGAGGGCAGAATGGGTACAAGGACCAGATTTCCTCTGACCCTTTCCTGGACCCTTTCCTCTGCCCCACCAGGGGCTCATGAGGGAAGCAAAGTCAGTTGCACGAATTTAGGAATCCCGAGAGGAACCCCGGCCAGACCTGGGGCCGGTTGGAGGGGTAGTGGGGGGCGAAGATTTCCTGGGAGGAGCGGATATGCAGGGAAAGGTCGGCAGGTAACTAAGGAATGGAGCAGCCAGAGGGAACAGCATGTGCAAAGCGAGCATGTGTGGAAAGCAGGAGTAGGGCAGCCAGGGTGGCGAGCCCCAGAAGGTGATGGTGATGATGGTCATTCCAGGTGGGCACCCGTGTATGTTCTTTTTATCTCCCAGCAGTCCTGTGAGGTCGGTACTGTTAGTATGAGGTGGAACACCGGACTGTTTTTAACTTAGAAAAAAACAGCAGTTTTGTGCATTCACTTTAATGTCTCCAGTCGACAGATGAGGAAACTGAGGCCCCGTTTCACAGTCAGGAGGAAGAGGCAGAGACAAGCTGTGAGGTTCCAGAGCCCATGTGCTAATCCTGTGCTGGTCCTGGTTCTGCCGGGGCTAGAGAGGAAAGGGCAGCCGATTGTGAGGGCCCTGCGGGCCATGCTAGGCAGTGGGGAGCCTCAGGCAGTGTCATGCATAGTTTTAAGTAGCAGAGGAAAGTGCTCAGATTTGGGTTAGAAAGCGGGGTCTGGCTGCAGTGAAAACTGGCTCGGTGGGAGACAGGCATGGAGAGAGCTGCAGGAGAGGATGGTGCGGCCCAGGCAGGCGGTGGGGACTGAGAGAAGATGGATCTGAGTTATGTTGAGAGGAATAGACAGGGCTGGCTGCTAGATTGGATGCAGGGGTGAGGGGTGGGGAGAGGTGCGGGAGACCCCAGGCACTGCCCATGAGAGGGAACCACAGGAGGAGGGGGGAGGGAGGTCATGAGCTCAGTCATGGATAGGGTGCCAGGGGGACGTCCTGTGCCGTGTCACAGGGTGGGGGGTGCCGGGCAGGCAGGCGGGTTTTCTCTGGCGGCCACTGTGGCTGGGCCTTTGTCCTTCCCCGGCTCACGCCTGCCACCAGCCAGGCGCCCCTGCCTCTTCCCTTCTCCCTCCTCCTTTCAGACACTCAAGAATTATTGGGCCCCGTGAGCCTCCCCCAGGCCCCAGCCACACTCTGTACATTCCCCTGTTATTATGATTTTATTAAATTTATTTTTTCATTATAAAAGTAATATTAAAAAAGTAATATAAGCATATTAAGGGAAATTTGGAAAACAGAGAAACTAAGGAAAAAATATCACTCATAAACCCCTAGCTCCTAACCCAGCAGCTGAGAGAGCCTTTTGGTCTCTTTCCTTTTTCATCTTTTTGTTTGCTTTTCAGGGTGCATGTGTGTTTTGCTGAGCTTGTGGTAGGGCAGTACCCATCATTTTAACCTGCTTTCCTACCTGCCATTTTATCATAAACATACAGGGTGTCCCTAAAAACTGTATACACACTTCAACAGCTCAACTGATGCTTCTTTCTTTTCATATTTAACCCACTGGAATTATAATTATTCAGAGTGTGTATACATTTTTTTGGGACATCCTACTATTTAGTGCATTTTTTTATTATAAAGGTAATACATAGTCATTATAGAAAGTTTAGAAATTAAAGATAAACTAACAGGAGAAAAAGTCCTAGTCCCATTATTGTTAGCATTTCATTGTTTTCTCTATAATTTATTTTATTTTATCCTTTAATCACAGATGTAAAAAATGGAGGAATTCACCAGGTAAAAAAAAAATTCAAGTAATATATAAGTAAATAGACAAAATATGAAACTCTCCTTTTTTTTTTTTTTTTTTTTTTTTTTTTTTTTTTTTTTTTTTTTTTTTTTTTTTTTTTTTTTTTTTTTTTTTTTTTGAAACTCTCCTTTTACCAATACATTCTTTCTCCCCGGAGAGCACCACAGTTTACACACAATTTCGTTTGGTATGTCTCTTCTCACATGCATTCCTGTGCACTCACACACATATGTTGTCTCTGTATAATACATATGCAGTTTGGGAGTGTGTAGAGGGGTTCATACTGTCTGCACATTTTGGCCTTCTCTCTGTCACTGGGTGACATCTGTCTTCTTGTCATGGCTACCCAGTCCTCCATAATGAGGAGGGACTCATCTCTTCACACAGTCCCTACTGAGGACAAACAGCTCGTGTCCATTTGTCCAACCACAGTTTTGTACAGAAGTCCCATGTATACAGCCTTTGTGTTCATGTGAAAATACGTCTTTAGGGTGATTTTTAGACATAGAATTGCTTGGTCAAACGTTACGTACATTTAACATTTTAAGGGCTGTTGCCATGCAGTCCTTTGTTAAAGTTATAAGTGCACCCTCCAGCTGCATGTGCGACTAAAACGTGCCTGTGCGGGTGCTGGATAGTATCTCTTTCAGTGCACAGAAAGATAAAAAAAATGTGAATGATTTTCACATCATGCCATTTTCATCGTCTTGTCTACTTAGTCTGTTGTTGTAAATGTTTCTGGTCCCCTGATTTTATTTTATTTTTATTTTTTAAAATATATTTTTATTGATTTCAGAAAGAAAGGGAGAGAGGGATAGAAATATCAGTGGTGAGGGAGAATCACTGATTGGCTGCCTCCTGCACACCCCCTACAGGGGATCGAACCTGCCACCCAAGCATGTGTCCTGGACTGGAATCGAACCAAGGACCCTTCAGTCCGAAGGCTGACAGGCCATCCACTGAGCCAAACTGGCCAGGGCTCTGGTCCCCTCATTTTAAAAAGAGTAACTTTTATTATAGAAGTAAAAAAAAAAAAAGTTTATTGTAAAAGAGTCAGAAAGTATAGTTAAATCTCAAACGTTTTTTAAAAACTGCTTTTAATTCTGCCATCCACATCACATTTTGGTATATCTCCTCTTACTTTTCCTGGGCATACATATGCCTTTACCTTTTTTTTTTGGCCCTGGCTGGGTAGCACAGTTGGTTAGAGTGTTGTGGGTTTGATCCCCAGTCAGGGCACATATAAAAATAAACCAATGAGTGAATAAATAAGTGGAACAATAAATTGATCTCTCTCTCTCTCTCTCAAATCAAGCAAGTTTATTTTTTAAACAAATATAAACTTTTTAATGGGCAGTAATGTTCAGTAGAGGAGATTGATCAAAATTCATCAAATCCTTCCTTCCCCAATGTTACATATTTCAGTTGCCTCTAATTTTTGCTTTTATAACTAACACAGTTGTGAATATCTTTGTGCCTCAGTTTTTTTCCTGTGGTTTGAACGGTTTCCCAAGTGCCTTTTATCTAACTCATTCAGTTCTTAGGTATCTAAGGCATCTTACACGTACACAAGCTCAGTTAGTTGCCCCTGGGCGATCATGTACACAGGGAAGGGGAGGCTCAAAAAGGCGAGTAACCCGCCCAAGTCACACCGCTGGGTGGTCAGGGCCGAGCTGTCCTCTGCAGCGGCCCCTCACCCTGCCCCACCCCGTGTCTTCGCAGGTCTAGGGCTCTCCTCCCGGACCCCGGCTGTGAGCACCTCAGAGTCCAGCGCGGGCACGGGCACCAGCACCCCATCCACACCCACCACCACCAGCCAGAGCCGCCTCATCGCCTCGTCCCCCACCCTCATCTCAGGGATCACCAGCCCCCCCCTCCTGGACTCCATCAAGACAATCCAGGGCCATGGCCTGCTGGGCCCCCCCAAGTCCGAGCGAGGCCGCAAAAAGATCAAGGCGGAGAACCCCGGGGGCCCGCCTGTCCTGGTCGTCCCCTACCCCATCCTGGCCTCGGGCGAGACTGCCAAGGAGGGCAAGACATACAGGTGGGGGTCTCGGCCGGGGGCATCCAGGGGGGCTTGGGGCAGAGGCGCTTGCAGAGGGCTGTCCCCCGGAGCCCAGCAATGGGGGCTGGAGAGAGGGACCCCAGGGGCTGAGGGTAGGGCTAAGTGCACGCACCCACATCCTTTCAGAGGCAGTGAGTGTGGGCACACAGTCTTGGGTCATGGGCATCTGTTTCCAGCTCCCTTCGACTGCGAACGTTAGAATCACCTGGGGGAGTTCAAAAAACACCACACCAGGGCCTCATTCCAGAAACCCTAGTTTAATTTGTTAGGGGGGACACGTGGAGGACCAGGTGTCAGTCTTTCTTGAAGCTCCCGCAGTGATTCTGAGGTGCAGCCGGTTGAGCGCCTCCCCAGCACTGTGGGTGTGGCTCTGGACAAACGTCACCGCATCACCAGGCCTCTCCTCCCCCGCCCTGGGGGGTGTGAGCCTGCAGCCCAGGCTGCTGGAAAGGGCCCCCAGGTGGGAGAGCTTTCTCCTCCAGATGGAGGTCCTCCAGGCCCGAGCCTGCCTGCCACCTCTCCCAGGTGGGCCTGTGCCCCAGAGACTCCTCACAGGAAAGCTCTGTCCCAGGTGCATGGTCTCTGATAGCAGGTCTCCCCTGAGCTGCCCGGGCCGGGGGGTGCAGGCGCCTTCCCCAGTGTGAACTGCCTCTTGCCCGCAGGTGTAAGGTCTGCCCGCTGACCTTTTTCACCAAGTCCGAGATGCAGATCCACTCCAAGTCGCACACAGAGGCCAAGCCCCACAAGTGCCCGCACTGCTCCAAGTCCTTTGCCAATGCCTCCTACCTGGCCCAGCACCTGCGCATCCACCTGGGCGTCAAGCCCTACCACTGCTCCTACTGTGACAAGTCCTTCCGACAGCTCTCCCACCTCCAGCAGCACACCAGGTGAGTGGCCTGTGCCCAGCTCAGCACCTGTGCCCAGGCGTGGCCCTGGTGCGAGGACCTTCTCTAGGTGCCCATTGCTTCAGGGCCAGGACCAAATTCCTTTGCTTGGTATGGGAGGGAGGCCTTTTATGATATGGCCTACGTGGACCTCTCTGGCATCAGCTCACACTCCTACACCATCCTTTTCATCCTTTCTCATCTGCAGGTCTTTGCACATGCTGTGTCCTTTACCTGAAACACTTCCCCTCCTTGACCCTGTTCCTCTGGCCCTCTCCTGTCCATCTCTCCGTCCAGCTTCCTCCAGGAAGTCCTCCTGGGCCCCCTTGAGCTGGTCCCACAGGTCCTGTGCCTCCCCGTCACAGCAGTGGGAGGCTTTCATGTACTTACCTGGCTATTTGCCTATTATCCCCAATATTTTGGGAGTTTTTGCCAGCCAGGGCTTGGTCTCCTACATTTCCACACCCCCAGCGTGTGCCACAAGCATTTATATCTAAGCATTTGTTTAATATTTTGTGAAATAACTAGAACGAGCTTTTATAGGGTCATGGGAAACAAGTAATTACAGAGCCTCTTCTATAAGCCAGATGTGATTCTAGGTGCTGGGAGTACCACCGTGAACAAAACAGACAAAAGTCGCTGCCCTCCTGGGCTGACATTCTAGTCCAGGGTGGGAAAGGCAGATTCTAAGAGAAACGTGCTTTCAGGAACGAAATGTTTTTGCAGGGAGGTCAGACATCAAAGAGACTGGCTCACCAAATAAAAACACCATGGACATTTAAAGAAACACACTCGGGGTTTTCAAGATGGCAGCTCCTCTCTCCCCTGGGGAGAAACCCAGCCCTTTTCTCCAGGGTGGTGAGACCGGAACGCTGCTGTGTGTTTGCCGGCATCAGGCTTGCGCCGTCAGGGGTAAAATAGTTTTTTTGCCGCGGAGCTGGTATCTCACAGAAATCACTCAAGGTTTTCTTTGTTTTGGGGACGAATGCTCGACAGAGGGACCTTATGTCTTACTTGGTTTGTTTCCTTATTTATTCGTTTCTCTCCGTTCTCAGGGTGCCTGTCGGGGTGCAGCAGGCTTTGTCTGTCTGGTGCTTGGGCTTGGGGGCGTGATGTGTAGGGAGAATAGTTAGAAACCATGGCCAAACGGCCACAGGACAAGGAGTCAGTCCGCTGTCCCCTTCCTCATGCCTCCTCTACTGTAGATTTGGCCCCTAAGTTTGCTTTAGCAATTTTCTGATTTTCATCATTGCTTTGATTTTTTTTTTAAGGTTTGGCCAGTTTTATGTACAGAGAACTATATGTAATCAAGCCCCGCTGGTTGCATGACTGTTAAAATCAGAGCATGTGACGCTAGGATTTGTGAGTTAGCTTCTGTCAGGAGACTTAAGGAAGCCCCGGGTCATAATTTCAATCTGTGTGTGTGTGTGTGTGTGTGTGTGTGTGTGTGTGTGTGTGTGCGTGCGTGTACACGCACAAAGTTTGTTTTATTATCTAAGATGGGGAACCTAGATCCAGCCGCTTAACCCCTGCAGGTTTGCCTCTGTAACCTGGAACAGTAGGCGGCATCTTTTTGGAGAATCCCCACGTTTGTCACTTTTCCGGGCCAGCAGGAATGGCTTTATCTAACCCTTAAAGACGCAGCTCCCTAGGTTCTGCCTCGGAGCAGAGCCAGTCGGGTGTCCTGGGGAGACCACCTGTGAAGTCCAGGCCTCGTGTCTTACTGTCGGCCTGGTCATGCCCAATTAAATGACAGTTGTCCTTACAGGTGACATTTCTGGCATGGGTCATGGTTACAAATTTGACTTACCCAATTAAGTCCTATTAAATAGGAAGGAGGACAGATTCTTATTGAACCTGCTTACCGAGCCGGAAGAGAAGGTCTCAGTAATGGCACGTGGAATGCTTCCTAGAACTTGTTCGGAGTGTTACAGACAAGGCCAGTTACCTGTATGGTTTTCAATAGAGCTATTAATTTTGAATTTCCTTGGTCAATCATTGTTTATATCTATGTTAAATTTTTATAGTGTTTCCCCTCCAGAATTCTGAAGGGTTTGTTGGAACAAAGCACCTTTTAAGGACTGTTTTATTCTCATTTGTGCAGATATGGCCTCCTAAATTGAGGGTTAGAGAGAAATCAAAGCAAAAAAGGGTTTTCTCACATGCCCGTTAGGAAATAACATTAACTAGAATTAAGTCACTTCCATCCAGTGCTGGGCCGTGCTCCTGTTCTGCCGATCTGGGGTAGTTAGTTCACTTTGCAAAGCCCTTTGCCTCTGGACTAAAGACTTGTGGACCCTGCCTTGGGCCCAGGCAGTGTCCGGGCACGGGTATGGCATCAGCTTGGAGCCTGTGTCACTGTCCATTCCCCGAAGTATAGAGCCAGTGTGGCTGACGGTCCTCTGCTGAGGCCATCATCTCTTGATGCTTCTTCAGACTCAGTTTCTGACCTGCAGTTTGAAGCAGAGGCCTTCAGGCAAGCGTGATGGGTAATCTGACCGGTGGACAAGACTAAGTCACTCTGGTGTGTTGGGTATAATGGTGAACAACATCAGAACTGGGGAGAACGGAGCCCTCTGTTAAGGTGTAATCATGGTCCATTTTTCAGATTAAAAACACATGCAGTGAGGGCATGGACCCATCTTCAGGGCCCTCTGATTGATCTCATAAAGCACATTGATAAGTGTAGTTAAAACTGGAAAAAATCTTCTTAAGACATCTCTCTGTGGATACTATGTGCAAGTCTCTGTACGTGAGAAGTTGTTGGTTTTTTCCCTCCATCTTAAAAAACACAAATATATGAATATATATAATTATATGGTGAATCTCAATATATAAAAGCCTAAGCAACTGCTCAAGTGGTAGCACTGAACAAGGGGCAGATGCTCAACGGAAACATGGGACAGACTGATGAATCTCAGGGGGAAGGGCAGGAGGAGATTAACCAAAGGTCTTATATGCATATTAGGGGCCCAGTGCATGCATTCGTGCACCGGTGGGGTCCCTCAGCCTGGCCTGTGGGGATTGGGCTGAAACCAGGAGTCTGACATCCCCCGAGGGGTCCTTGATTGTGAGAGGGCTCAGAACAGGCCGGGACACCCCACCGGTGCATGAATCTGTGCACCAGGCCTCAGTATATTTATATTATATGTAATTATAGGGCACATATAATTATATTCCGTATGAGTACATGTTATCTGTGATTATATTACACTGGTATATGACATTACTATTATGTTTATAGACATTACGTGTAATTACAGCTATTCATAAAGTTAGCTCAGGGAGCTGGAGCTTCTCTTCATTTGCTTTGCCAACTTTCTCATGCCAGGAACTCCACAGGCTAGCTCTCGCTCTGGTGTCCTGCTGATTAAAAACATATAGAGTTACCCCAGCCGGTTTGGCTCAGTGGATAGAGCGTCGGCCTGTGGACCGAAGGGTTCCAGGTTCGATTCCCGTCAAGGGCACATGTCTCGGTTGCAGGCTCCTCCGCCACGCAGACCCTGGTTGGGGCTTGTGCAGGAGGCAACCATTCAATGTGTTTCTCTCACCGACATTTCTCTCTTTCCCTCTCTCTTCTACTCTCTCTAAAAATCAATGGAAAAATATCCTCAGGCAAGGACTAAACAAACTATATATTTTTTTCACCATATAATTATATATATATAAAATTAAAAAAATACTCAATTATTTGGATCATCCCTCTTTTTATAAAACGGGGGAGGGAATCTAATACACTCTCCCGAATACTCTAGAGCAGTGGTCGGCAAACTGTAGCTCACGAGCCACATGCAGCTCTTCGGCCCCTTGAGTGTGACTATTCCACAAAATATCATGGCCTGGGTGAGTCTGTTTTGAAGAAGTGCCGTTAGAAGAATTTTAAGTTAAAAATTTTGGCTCTCAAAAGAAATTTCAATCGTTGTACTGTTGACATTGGGCTCTGTTGACTAATAAGTTTCCCGACCACTATGCTAGAGGAAAATCGTCTGTGAGCGGGAGAAGGCTGACCCTGGGACATGACATTTTACATGTTTGTGTACGGCATACCCCTCGCAGCCTCCTGGAAACTACAAGAGCCTTGGGGGGTAAAGGACACCTCGGTCATTTCATTATTCTGGATTTGAGAAAGGCTCCAGCCAGAGGTGGAGAGCGGGCCTGCTTTGGGCATCTGTCTGTTAGAAAATACACACCGTAGCCAGCAGTGATGATGATTAAGAACCTGAGTTTTTTCAGAAGTAGACATTTGTTTAAAAATATTACTTAAGCTGCAACACAACAAGCAACACGAAATCCACAGGCCAGAAGGAGACAATTTCATCAGAATGTTCCCTGACCAGGGGGATTGCTCTCTCTTCCTGAGGGCACCATTTATTTTTATTTTTATTTTTTAGTGATTTTAGTTCTTATTGGTGAAAAGCCAAACAAGCAACGTTTGTAAGCACACTGAGGGACAGATAATTAGTCATTAGCCCATATTAAACCAGTGTGTCAGCCCAGTGACACAAGTCTCCCATGCCCACAAGTCCCAGAACCCTTTAGACAAACCCACACAAAAAGCCAAATGTAAGGAAGCAACCAGATTCCAGTGACCGAGGGGGAGGCTTTCGGAACGGAGGCCTGGAATCCGGGGCAGGGGGCTGGGACTCAGCCATCGGGGCATATAATCAAACCCATCTTCCCAGTGGTATTGCCAGTAATGAAGGAATAAGAAAAAGATGTTCATGTCCAACACGGAACCAGCGCTGGGCAGTTTGGACCGGGTGGAGCCAGACTCCCCGGCTGTTGAGAAAGACGGGCCTGGGAGCGTCTGGTGGTGCTGCTGGCACTGGCGCATCTTGCGGAGCCTCAGCCGTGAGAGAGCACGGGAAGGACCGCGGGTGGCGTGCAGAGGGCTGCGAAGTCCCGGCGTCCGGGGGCTCCGCTCAGGGAGCAGCCACTAACGCGTGCATTTTAAGAGAAAACCAACAGAATGTTTAGCGAGTCCGCCCGCCCCTGGTGGAAACACCGCAGTGGTCTCACGCAGTCCGCACATCTATACGCCTGCAGGTTCCAACGATGCGAAAGTCCGGGAGAACAGCGCCCCGTTATGGGGTGAGGTACAGAGAGGGCTCCCAGGCTCGTTTTGGGGGCACACGTGCTAGACAGAGGGGTCTAGGTTTGTTGGGTGGTTTATGCGAACTGGGGTTCCTCGTAAGACATAGCAAATCTGTGGAGTGCCACAGAGGGGGAAGGCGAACTAACTTTCAAGTAATGAACGAAGGCTGCCGTTGTTTAGTTACGAAGCACAACGTGACCGAAGCCATCCTTATGAGGTGGCGTTATTAGCTGGGAGATCAATGGTAACTAACAAATCTTTCCTAATTTTATTTAAACTTGGAGTAAATTCCCCATTTGTTGTTTTTCATAAACTGTTTCTCTTAAATAGAAATGAATATATTAAAAACTAACACCACATAAATAATTTACGAACACCTTTATGTAAGTCATTTAATCCCTCCAGTCTTTTTAAAAAAATATATATATTTTATTGATTTTTTACAGAGAGGAAGGGAGGGGGATAGAGAGTTAGAAACATCGGTCAGCTGCCTCTTGCACACCCCCTACTGGGGATGTGCCTGCAACCAAGGTATATGCCCTTGACCGGAATCAAACCCGGGACCCTTCAGTCCGCAGGCCGACGCTCCGTCCACTGAGCCAAACCGGTCAGGGCTGACCCCTCGAGTCTTTACGATGCTCACTATCACCCTGTTGTAGAGATGAGGAAATGGCTCAGGGCGGCAGAGTCACTTGTCTGCGATCACACTCCTAGGAGGAGGCAGAAGTGAGATTTGCACCCAGAGCTCCAAAGAGCAGCCGTGCCGTGGAGGAAGGAAGGGGCCCAGGTGCCAGACTACAGAAGGAGCTCGCTTCGGGGTGGAGGTACCAGGCAGGAGAGCGGAGCGCATTTTGGGGCCTGAGGCTGGGGCGGGGGTGGAAGGGCAAGTGAGGGGCACCCGTTCCAGCTCAGCTTCCCTGTGACACGCACGCCTGAGGTCGGTGGTGAGCACTCCACCTCCACAGGTCGGGGAGCCAGTGCCGGGGGCTTCCCTGGTGGAAAAGCGCCCCACAAAGAGAGGGCTCTGGCTCGGCAGTTTAAGGTTTGGTCCTGACTCGAAACTCGGGGACTGAAGAGCTTTGGGGCCAGTAGCAGTGAGAATGGGCAGTCGGGTCCTTCTTTCATCCAGCAGTGTCCCCGAAGAGGTCGGGGCTGGGTGCACCCACAGGGACAGGGCAGTGGTCGGAGGCAGGCGCTGGCCCCAAGGAACTCCCTCCACCGGGTCTCTTGCTGAAGGAACCCACAGCCCCGGAGGGAGCGAAGGGGGGAGGGAATGGAGCGGATGCCGGCATCAGGCAGTCGGACCGATGACTCTAAGGTCCTTCCACTGGAGAGACAGAGTGCAGGAGCTCGGATGCTGTCCCCAAGCCTGTGACCCAGAAATGTGCAGCGGAGGGAGGGTCCTCCGGACCAGCCAGCCCAGCTCTACGGATCCCAGTCAGCCAGCAGGCCTCCCATGCCAAGGATGCAGCAGGCGCAGGACTGGCGCATGGGAGCAGGGAGCCGAGCTGGACCCCACGCAGAGGGCCTGAGCGACAAAGGAATTGGGAGTCGTCGGTGTTGACGAAGGAAGTGGGTGGTCTCCGTGTCACGGGCTTGTTGGTGGCAGGGATTCAGCCCGCCAGCACGGGGCCTGGCCCAGGGCCTCAGCGTGCTCGGTGAGTGTTGACGGGCAGAGCAAACCCAGATGGCGCGAAGGCCCGGGCTTAGGGACGGAGCCACCAGGAGGCCGGAGCTGGGTCCTCCCTGCACTCATGCTCTTCTGCAAGTTAGCAAACGGGTTCAGACCCAGCCAGCGTTCCATGCCCCACCTGCTTGGCTCAGAGGTTCTGCTTAGGACAGGTGCTGAAAGGCAAGTCCAGGTGATGGAGTGGGGAGAGCTGGGAGGGTCCCCCCCGGAGAGTCCCCACCACACCTCCCGCAGTCCACCTGCATCCCCATCTGGCTGCAGGGCGGGCATGTGCTGCCCGCAGACTTCAACGGAAAACACAGCGATCAGCCTCCAAGTCACCTTCTCAGTGAGGCCTACCCTGGGCCCCCTGTGAAACCTGCACCCCTCCCGGCACTCGTGATCCCCTCACCTTGTTCTCACAGCATGACTTGTGTTTTGCTGCTTGTTTGCACAAGGCAGTGGTTTTTGTCTGTTTTGTTCACATAGGTACCTGATGTAGTAACTGTTAAATGAATGAATAATAATACTAGTGTTTACTGAGTGCTCACTTTGTGCCACACTTGAGGCTCAGCCCTTTTCATGTATTATCTATCTTCGTAAGGCCCAGTGAGGGAGGGATTGTATTTTATACCCATTTTGCAGATGAGAAAACCAAGGCTCTGTGATTTGCCCAAGGTCATCCAGGACGAGAACCTAGGAATGAGGGGACAGAAGGGACAGGAAGGATCAGGGGGCCTGAGCTTTAGGGCTACCCTGTCCTGCATTCTCTCAGTAGCTGGAGTGACCATGTAGCCATCACGGGGAGGGTCAGGAATAGATGTTGGGGCCAATCAGAGGGAGGTGTCTCCCTTTCTGAGGGAAAGAAGCTGTGAGTCTGTGCTCTTTCAGTGGGTGGCCTGCAGGTGGGCTTTTTGGAAGAGGGGGAGGGGCAATGCAGTCAAAGCAAGTCCTCCATGGTTAGCTGGAGGTCAAGGCCAGGTCTCCGAGGGGGTGCCCCTGGAGGGTTGGGTTCAGCAGGGACTTGGGGAGCAGGGAGGCGTTAGTCATAGGCTGGCAGTGGGAGGTCAGAGGAAGAAGACCTTTGAAGACCCAGCTCTTGCCGGGGGCTCACTCTGGGGAGAGTTGGTGTAGTGGAGCCTGGGGGGCTTGGGAGCCAGAGGTATGGGCAGGCCAGGCAAGGCTTGGGGGCCGGAGTGGCCTAGGGGTGTCTGCTGGGACTCCCTCTCATTGGCTGCCCATTGCAGAATCCACACAGGCGACAGACCCTACAAGTGCCCGCATCCTGGCTGCGAAAAGGCTTTCACTCAGCTCTCCAATCTCCAGGTGAGTGGCCCCCTGCCTCCTGCCCAGCAGGTGCCCAGTTGCCTGAAAAAGGAGCATCAGCAGGGGTGGGGTGGGGCCGGGCGAGGCCCGCTGGCCCCTGACTCCCCCCTGCGCTCCCCGCAGTCTCACCAGCGCCAGCACAACAAGGACAAGCCCTACAAGTGTCCCAACTGCTACCGGGCCTACTCGGACTCCGCCTCCCTGCAGATCCACCTGTCCGCGCACGCCATCAAGCACGCCAAGGCCTACTGCTGCAGCATGTGCGGGCGGGCCTACACCTCTGTGAGTGCCGGGCCCGGCCCTGCCTCCCCCTGGCCTCCGCTCCCTCCTTCCCACATCTGCACGGACAGGTGCCATTTTCTAGACCAGAGAGGGGCTCCCGGTGCCTCCTTAGATCACAGTGGGTGTGGAGCCTGGGCTTCTGTCTCTCACGTCTCTTTCAGGCAGCCCTCCGCTAAGCTCCCAGCGCCCTGGTGGCCTGTAGGGCTCAGAGGCATGGTTCCCTCCAGGCCCCAGAATATTCCAGGCAGTGGTGGGGGTGGTGTGAGGGATGGGGGGATGGAAGGGGTGGCCTGGCACCCTGCTTTCCAGAGTCAGGAAGGGAGAAAGGCCTTCTTCTGTGGAAGCTGCAACCCCCATCATGGCCACAAGGTGGCAGAGTGACTTTGCCTAGCACCTCAGGTGTCAGGGAAGGTCTCAACTGCCAGAAGGGTCCTCTGTCCTGGGTTTGAATGTCCCTAAACAAGGGCCTTTCAGAACTCAGAAGAGGGAGTCCAGGTGAGTCACTCGTATGCGTGCTTCTGGCTAATCAAATGTTCTGGGTAACAGACCCCCGTGTCTACCCGATGGTCAGCTCTGAGCCTCAGTTTCCTCAGCTGTCAACGGAGGAGGGATAGTTCCTGACTCACAGGGCGGCTGGCTGGCTGGCCGTTGGCCCGAAGCCACCTCAGCTCACACACTTACTCTCTCCGTGTTTACTGAGCGCCCGTGCCAGCGCTTGGGACCAGGATGAACCAGACAGACGTCGTCTGGGCTGCCGGGGAGGTTGGAGGAGACATACTGAATAAGTGAGCACACAAATAACTGTGTAATGACAAGTTGTGGCCATCGCTCCAAGCAGGGTTTCTCAGCCTTGGCCCAGGTTGGCGTGTGAGGTTCCTTTCTGCTGGGGCGGGCTGTCCTGTGCATTGCGGGATGCTTAGCCACATTCCTGGCCTCTGCCCACTAGCAGCCCCCTCCCTGGCTGTGGCAACCCAAGAGGCCTCCAGACTGAGAACCATTGCTGAGGAGGAAAGTTTGCTTTGAAAGACAGCAGCAGGGAGGACAAAAAGGAGTGGGGAAGGAGAGGCAGGTCTGGGTAGGCTGCCTGAGGAAGTAACATTTAGCTGCAGCCCTGGAGGAGAATGAGCCAGGTGAGCAGGAGGCGGAGGGGGGGAGGAGGGCAGGGGAGAGAGAACATTCCCTGCAGGGAACAGAAGATGCAAGCCCCCTGAGGCAGAACAAGCGAGGTGTGTTCAGGAACTGAAAGAAAATGAGGTCGCTCGGGCTTTGTGGCCTGTGCGGGAGTCTGGATGTTTTTCCAGGAGGAATGGGAAGCTATTGGGAGGGGGCCAGCTAGGAGAGTATTTTTTAAAAATATATATATTTTATTGATTTTTTACAGAGAGGAAGGGAGAGAGATAGAGTTAGAAACATGGATGAGAGAGAGAAATCGATCAGCTGCCACTTGCACGCCCTCGACTGGGAATGTGCCCGCAACCAAGGTACATGCCCTTGACCGGAATCGAACCTGAGACCTTCCATTCCGCAGGCCGATGCTCTATCCACTGAGCCAAACCGGTTTCGGCTAGGAGAGTATTTTTGAAAGGTCACTTTGGCTGGGAAAATATGTGGCTGAACGTCCAAGAGATTTATTAAGATTTTTGGTTTCCAAATGAAGTCTTCAGTTTAACCAAGAATCCCTTATTTATAGCAAGGGTTATAGGCAGGGTGGTCAGCAGTATGTGGCAGATGCCAGCGGGCTGTAATTTGCTGAGTGGATACCTGGCGTTTTCCTTCTCTGGAGACAGAAGGCAGAGGAGAGACTGGGAGGACAGAACCTGCAGGGCC
>PVJN01049961.1:0-15034 GCA_004026805.1 Lasiurus borealis
GTTCTTTATAGCAGTGATGTCATTGTTCATTTCTTCTTGTTTATTCTGCACCTCATCTAGTTTCTTCTGCTTTTCTTCTTGCTGCTTATTCATCTCCTGTTTGCTCTTCGTCACTTCCAATAGGGTCTTCTTCACTTCCTCTAGGCTCTTACCCATATTGTCGAATTTGTCTTCCAATCTTTTCAACCAGCTTATGATCGTTTCTCTGAACTCTTTCTCTGGAAGGCTTGTTTCTGCTTCTATTTTGTTTACTTCCTTTTCTGGTGAAACCTGCCTTTCTGTCTTATGTGGGCTGTTTCTTTTTCTGCCCATGGTCTTTCTTCTCCGGCTGTCTGGCTATGTAGTTCTCTCTCCTACGTTGATTGAGAAACACAAACTACAACACGACCAGGTACAGCACGCAAGGCAGAAATGTATTTAGGATGTTAATAATCACAAATAAGGTGACCACCTATGAAGGATAAATTAGGGGTAAATAGAGAAAGAAGAAGAGGAAAATGAGGAATAAAGAAAAGAAAGAAATGCCAAATCAAATTGGGAGAGCGAGAGAAAAAAGAAAAAAAAAGATATATAAATGAACAAAAAAATAAAATAAAATAAAATAAGAAAATAAAAAGGAGAAGGAAGGAGGAAGAAAAAAAGTCAGAGAGAAAAGAAAGTGTATAAAATAGAAAGGGGGAACAAAATATAGATGTCAAGAGACAACTCCAATAGAACTGTCACCAACCCCAATAAAGGCCAGCAACCAGTATCTAGAGCTTAATGTAAACTGCAAATAGCAACTGGTATCAAGGGAGGTGAGGGAAAAGAGAGGTAGAAAACAAAGCAAGCAAAAAGCAAAATAAAACAAGTAGTATAAATTAAAAGAATCTCACAAAAAATTTCAAAAAATCGATATAATCACTTTTTAGGCAAATAGCAACAAAAGGACTTAGAGAAAAAAACAACTTTTTGGCTAGTGAAGGCAAGAAGAGAGAGGTTTGTGTGGACTTTTAGGGTATTTGAAATTAGATATATAAATGGGGTGAAATTTTAACTAGTTAAAGAGAAAGAATAGGGAGAATGTGAAGTTGGAAAAGGGAAAGAGAACTAAGACAACAAAATGGGGAAAATTAGGAGGAATGTCTTGGCATAAAGCTAGAGTTGAGTTGGAGTAATATTATACTAAAGCAAAGATGAAAATAGAGTGTAGAACTCTAATCCCAAATAAAATAAATAGAACACAAAATGACACCCTTTTTTTTCCCAAAAAGGTAAAGTACTAATATTAAATAATAATACTAGTTTGAAACAAAAATGTAATAGTTAAAAAGGAAAAATCAATTGATGCAGAAAGAAAAAAAAATAGTCTTTTAATTAAAATATGTGAAAATGAAAAATAAAATTTAAAAAAAGAAAAGAAAGGAAAAAAAAAGAAAAAAAGGAAAAGGAAAAAAAAGAAAAAAAATTAGGATGCTCCTTCACTTCCACTATTATTCTGTGTGTCATCCACTGGGTGGCAGTGTTTCAGAATTGACCTCTGAGACAAAGCAGGGGACCTCTCCAGGCTGTGTTCAGATCCTGCTACTGGGTAGTTCTCAAAGCCAGTTTGTGGGGGGTTTGCAGCCGGGACACTGTAATAACTCCCAGGTGGTCCTTCTGCCCCAGAAAGAAAAAAAGAAAGAAAGGAAAAAAAAAAAAGGAGTAGTTTTCCAGAGCTCTCCTCCGTCAACAGCTCAGAGGGTTTGCCTCCACACTTAGGGATCACGCCCTGACCACCTCTGGGAACCTCTCCAGCGGCAGCTTTCAAGTAGCCAGGCTCCCAAGGCGTATGCGTCTCTGTTGTGCGGGGGTAGGAGACCTCACCCCGACCCGGGCGAAATCTGACCCTTCCTCGCGCTGCAAGGATCTCCGAATCCGCTGCCCGGGGGTCCGCGCTGCCTGGAAAGCCGTGCTCTGTGTTCCCGGCTGCTCGGCTGGTGCCTCCGTCAGCCGCAGCTTCCAGACCTCCCTTTTATCCCAGGCACAGTCTGACCTCACCGTGTGCTCTGTGGATCTCTGAGTCCGCTGCGTGTCCGTGTCGATTGGAGAGCGGAGCTCTGGGTCCCCGGGTCCCCAGCTACTTGATGTGTGCGCAGCTGCTGGCTTCAGATGGCTGCAGACATCTACCTCCCTCTGAAAGATGGTGTGGTCTCCGAGTTCGTGCTGGGGGCTAGGGCGGGCAAAAACCCCTTGGCAGTGGGGCTGCCCGGCTGGGAGAGCCCCGTCCAGCAGTTCCCCGCCTTCTCCTGAAGGATAACTGGCTCTTAATTTGCCACCAAACACTCCCAGTGTGACTCTCAGCTGATCTCTCTCCTTCCCAGCGACAAAGCTCCAGATGCGTCTGTTTACTCCGCCGCCATTTTCTCCCTCCTGCCTTTTATCACTTGATTATACACACTACCAAAGAATATCCGAGCTTAGAAAAATCATCTCTCAACAAGATGCAGGAGCTTGTTTGGAACATATATTCTGTGATATGTTTTATAACAAAATTCCATCAACCTTTTTTTCAAAATCAAAGAGAAATCTCTACACAGATTCCAAGGATGGAATGTGTTTCTAAACATGACTCTTTAAATTTGTGATTTAGATAATTATTAGAATTCCCCTTTTAGGTGATTATATGAAGTTGGCACCCATAACACTTTGATCTTGCTATTGTTCCTTACCTGTAAGAACTTGCAAAGTGTTTAAAATGATTAGTTGCTAGATGAGTCATCCATGCTCAGGTCCCAGAGCAGGACTTGTTTAGATTTCCTGAACTTCAGAACATTAACAGGGAGTAAAGGGCATTATAGTCATTTACTCATTCAGTAGTCCTTTATTAATAAGGTGAAATGTATCCTGCTGTGCCTAAGATAGTTCCTGCTTCTACCTATTGCCCTGGTTTAATTATTAATAGTATTGTTCAAAGGGGTCCTTTCGGATAGTAAGTTACATGGTAACATTTTTAACTAAAGACTAAGTCTTCTGGTCAAGGAAAAAAAAATCCTTTTCCTGACTATAATTATAGAAGCAAAAGTAGATCACACTATCCCAGGTGTGCCCAGGACTTGAAAGCACAGTAAATGAAGATATGGTTGCCCATGAGTACCAATATAGAAAAATAGCCAAGCTAATATAGGTTAAAAAGCCAAAACAGCTGGAGGCAGACTGGGATGGCTAAGTTGAGAATGCTGGTGTTACCGATTGGGGTTACTAGCAGAGACTTCGGTTCTTCTCATCAACACACAAAAAAAGATTTTAAGGTCAATTAAAATGAAAGCAACATAGGATTTATTAAAGATACACTCCAAGCAAGGAGTATTATAATTAATCCATTGCCCTAGTAAGGTACATTGAGGTCATGTCCTTTTCCTCTGTTCTTGAGCCAAGAACCAGCTGGTCCCAAACCTGCTGCTGGTGGTGTGGTAGTCTGCTGGCTTCTGGACCACCCATAGAGAGGTGGTCTGAAAGGAATGTTGCTCTGAACCCTATTCAGGTCCGCAGGGCAGGCCTCACCCCAGCTGCTCAAGTCTAACTTCCTACCTAAGACTAGGAAATTACCTAGTTACTCTGAGATAAGAGTTTGTCTTTTCAATACTCTAGAAATAATGAGATAGTACTGAGAAATAATTTTTAATGTACCTTTATAGGTTCTTGCTGAGACTCTGCCAGAAAGATTAACTGGAGAAAAAAAAATTTAATTACATAGGAAATACCCAGAGAAACTGAGTAACCTCCTGAAATGGCCTCCTTAAGGAACATCTTCAATGTAAGACAAAAGATGTGTGTTGTGCTGGGAAGTAGGGGAGGCCCATTTTTGGGAGATTTTCATTGAAAGCACAGTAAATAAGGATATGATCGCTATGCAGATTTAAGTCTACCTTTTCCACTAATAAGAGTTTCTAGAGATTTGGAATCATCCTTTTCTTCATAGTACAGAGAAGGAGACCCTCATAAGTGGAGCCTGCCCTTATAAATATAAATGTCTCTTCAAATTTTTAGAACTTTTCTCATGTCTGTTGTTTCATAAAAAGACTCAGCCTAAAATAATTCTTATGCCAAATGTGGGATGGTAAATCCTATTCCTCTTTAGTATTTAAGAAAAGAATAACACTATAATTATACCTATATGTTATCAGTATTTCACATAGTATATATGTGTACCTTAATGAAATTGCCAGTTACACCTAATCCAGTTCATTTATGGTTGCTTAATTAGCCCATTCCAAAGATCTTCCCCACTACTTTTTTTTTTCCCCACTTAAATTATTAAACTCCTAAATCCTTAAATGTAGGTCCATGTTTGAGCTCGAATCAGTAAAACTATCTTCTCAGATGCCAAAATAAAAGACTGAGTGCTATAGTCCTTTGAAGACATAAAGGATAATGAAATTTCAGGTCATGTAAGGTCCAGGAGCATGGGAACTATGGCTGTTTTTTTTTTAAGAGGTCAAGGAAAGTGGTTTTACCTCAGATGCTTTATATTCAGAGCTGCTGTATAATGTGTATAAAATATAAGGAATTTTCAATCAGAAAATTTGGACCTGGGTCATACATATTAACTAGGTGAGCTTAATTCAATTTCTTACCTCTCTGAACATCACGTTCTCATATAGAAAATGCAGATTTTACAGGGTTCTTTTTGGATCAAATGAGTTAATTACGGAGTTAATCCTTAGCAATAAACCCTAAGGATTGCTCATACATCCTCATTTTCTTCATCCCATTTTTAATACTCCTTTGTAATTGGTCAGACTCAGTTGTATCAAAGATATTTCTTTCTTCCCTTGCTCATTTATTTTCTTTATCATAATTGACATATAAGCCAAAGAAATGTGGGTATCTGTACACACAAAGTTTGTTTTTTTATGGTTGAATTGAGTTAATTATGCTCTTGGGTTTATTATAAATGTAATTAATGACACTTGTCTAACCACTTAGCTAGTTGTTTTATTGCCATGAGAAAAAAAGCATAGTTTATTTTTATCTTCTTGCTAAAAGCAAAAGTTTTTCAAATAAACTGAGCTAGCAGGATTCTGCTATCTAAGGAAATAGCATGTTTGCCCTAAGTAGTAATTGCTCAAACCAATTGGGAATAAGTGCATTGATTCATACTGGCCATGATTAGCTGGCCCATATTTTATTTAAAATGACATCTCTACCTACCAAAGCAGTCCTATCTGTATTCTAGAAACCATTTCTTTTCCAGCACCTGAAAGCATTCACAACTGAGAATGTGAATCCTATATAATAAAGATGTAATATGCAGATGGCTGTTACGCTGTGCAGCATAATAACTGACAATGGCTTAACGATTGGATCATGGATCAGCAGGAAGGTGGGACAGCAAGCTGCAAGTGGGCGGCAGAGAGCTACATGAGGGGGTAGGGCAGCAAACTATGAAGGGAGTTGGGGGAAAGGGTGCAGGGGTAGCTACAGGGCAGGGCAGCAGTGGGAAGAGCTATTGGAGGATGGTAGTGAGCTACTGGTGAACTGCTGGAGCAGGGTTTTGTGTGCAAGGCCACTAGTTTTTAAATAAATAATTAGAAATTAGAATTAAACATTCAGTTCAAAATCTGAGAAAGAGAAAATAAGTCCAAGCCACTAATCTTTAGAAGACAAAGGTCAAGCTCCATTTCACAGACTTCCTTTCTCTATGGTTATTTATCTGCTATTAGCACTCAGTGCCTGAATCTCTGCAATGCTTGACAATCTATGCTCAATTATTATGATGCCAATCCCTCAGAATTAGTTATTCATTATTTTACTGAAGGGCTCAAGCTTTTCACACTTATTGTCTGGTTCATCGTAAGCATTTCTAAGGAAACTGAAGACAGATGTCAATGTTAACATTTCATAAATTTTACAAAATCTTTAGTATAGTGACACAATTGCATAATCACTAGTGACTGAGTCCCAAGAAGACCATGAGAAATTCCCCATGGTGCTTCAGTCACCATTAATATAATTATAAATTAATTTTAAAATTTATTCTTTTCAATTACAATGATTCAAAAGTACCTAGGTAGTGATGTTAATCTACAAGGATATAAATCATCACAAGGTTCTGAACAGGCCTCCCCAAAATAAGCCACTTTGACATGTGAATTATTTTGAGCAGAGGCATCCAAGGCTCTGCAGGATCATGAAAAACTTTCACAATTTTCTTAAAGAATGTATGTTGGAGGCTTTTCTCATAATAAGAATTATCACCATAAGTAAATTTTTATGACATATCTATAAGGCAGGGCAAACTTCTAGTTACTGAAAAAATGCTCTTATAGACCTCCAAATGACCTTCTTCCTCTCTGAAGCTCCAAAATACCTTACCTCATCCTTAGCTCAGAATGTCACATAGGCCTCACTTTCCCTTTCTGTCTTTAAACCTCTCATGTATGTGGGGTTCCCAGGATTCCCATGAAAATATATGTAATTAAGTTTTCTTTTCCTATGACTCTGCCTCATGTAGGTCTAATTATTAGACCATCTGACAGAAACTGAGAGGGTAAAAGAAATTTTCCTTTCCCACAGAGTTAACAACAACAACAACAACAAAAAACAAGAAATATTTATTAAACACCTACTGTAAATATTTCTCTCTTTTCTGCATCCAGTTCAGTTTCTGAATTAGGACTGCTGGGGATTGAGAAAATGAAAGAAAGAGACAGACACAGAGATGGAAGGAAAAAGCTGGGACTGGGTGGGACCACTGTCCTCTTATGGAAAGACAGGGACCCAGAGCCAATACAGCATGTTTATTTTATACAGAAAAAAAACACAAAAACGAAGTTTTACTAAAGGTCAAGACAAAGGAGATTATGTGCATTCTTGGATGGACCTGAGTCATATTTATTCCTGGTGCTTGGCTGGATTTAGATAACAAAACCCATCCCCTGGCATCTGGGATGAAGGTCAAGCTGACAACACTCCTGCCTCTGGCAAAGAGTGTTTCCAGGACATGGCTCTGCCAACACTACTGGAGTCAGCTGATAATAACTGAAGAAATGTTCATGTGCCTTCACAGGCACTCTTTATAATCCATTCTGTGCCAAGCATCATTTTATATTAGTATATATCAGTTAACAAAATTCCTGCCTTTGAGGAACTCATATTCTACTAGACTCTAGTAGAGTGACAATAACACTACACATCATAAATGAAGTATATAGTATCTTGCAAGTTTTAACTTCAGTGAAAGTAAAAATTAAAAAAAGCAAGATTGTGAGGTAGGGGAGGAAGGCATATTTGTGTCTTTTATCAATATATTTTTCACCAGGGGGAATCCAAGATGGTGGCATAGGTAAACACCTACACTGCTGCCTCGCACAACAATTTCAAATCTACAACTAAAAGACAGAACGGACATCATCCAGAACCACAAGAAAGCTGGCTGAGTGGAAATTCTACAACTAGAAGGAAAGAGAGGGGCTCACAGAGACTCAGAGGAGCTGCAAAAAGCTGAGGAACGGAGACGCACACATGGAGAGAGCGGGTGCCAGAGAACCTGTCTGGCTTTCTTTGGCAGGAGGGAGATGAAGACTCTCAAAGGTATCGAACCCCTTATCCTATGACACTAAACCCCTGATCCAGCCAAAACTCATACTGGGGAAGCTTGGACTGTGACAAGGGAGAAGTGCATGGAAATTTAGGGGAGTTGCAAAAGATCAGATGTCTGGTGGCATGCACGGCGCTGCGTGCAGGGGACTGATTGTTGATTGTGCCACTGGCTTTCACGAGTGGTGGGAGACATACCTTCCTAACTGTGCCACTTCTAACTCCACTAAACCCGTTTTGGGCGAAACCCTGGGGACCCAAACTCATATGGTCCCGGAGAGCAGGGGAGTCTGAGGGGCAGCAGCCTAGAGGCACTGGGAGAGAGTGCACACCTGCACAGGGACTGCTCCAGCGATTATCCAGTCATGTGAGACTCAGGGGCCGTGTAGGGTGGGGCCTACTGGAAGGCAAGGTGGTCCATAAGCTCTGAGACTCCACTCATCCCAAGCTCAACACAGAGGCTTCTGCAGTTTTGTATCATAAGGCTGAATCCAACACAGAAGTTCTCCCAGCATAGTGAAAATGCTGAGACAAGGGAAGGGATCACAAACAAAAGAAATGGAGGAAAACAAACAACTGGATATAGAGTTCAAAACCACGCTTATAAGGTTTTTCAAGGATATCCTAGAAAAGTTGGATAAAGTTAGCGAGACCCAAGAGGAGATGAAAAAGAACCAACTAGAGATGGAAAAGATCCAACTAGAGATGGAAAAGGAGCAACTAGAAATTAAACATACACTGACAGAAAGAAAAAAATATTACACAGAGTCCTAACAGCAGACTAGAGAAAGGCAAGAATCAAGTAAAAAATTTGAAATATAAAGAATCAGAAAACACTCAACTAGAAAAGCAAGAAGAGAAAAGAATCCAAAAATGTGAAGATAACGTAAGGAGCCTCTGGGACAGCTTCAAGCATACCAACATCAGAATTGTGGGGGTGCCAGAAGAAGAGAGAGAGCAAGATACTGAAAACCTATTTGAACCAATAATGACTGAAAACTTCCCACATCTGGTAAAAGAAATAGTCTTACAAGTCCAGGAAGCACACAAAACCCAATATAAAACGAATCCAAAGAGGACTACACCAAGACACATCATAATTAAAATACCAAGAGCAAAAGACAAAGAGAGAATATTAAAAGCAGCAAGAGAAAAACAGTTAATTACCTACAAAGGTGCACCCATACGACTATCAGCTGATTTCTCAACAGAAACTAAGTAGGCCAGACGCGAGTGGCAAGAAATATTCAAAGTGATGAATAGCAAGAACCTACAACCAAAAATAATCTATGCAGCAATGCTATCATTCAGAATTGCAGGGCAGATAAAGAGCTTCACAGAGAAGAAAAAGCTAAAGGAGTTCATCAACTCCAAACCAGTATTATATGAAATGCTGAAAGATACTCTTTTAGAAGAGGAAGAAGAAAAAGGTAAAAGACAAAAAATTATGAACAACAAATACATATCTATCAACAAGTGAATCTAAAAATTAAGTGAATTAAAAATTTGATCAACTGAATAAACTGGTGAATATAATATAATCAGGAGCACAGAAAGGGAGTGGACTGATAATTCTCAGGGGCAAAGGGGTGAGGGGTGTACAGGGAGAGACTGGACAAAATCATACACCTATGGATGAGGTCAATGGGAGGGAGGTAAGGGTAGAGGGAAGGGTGGAAGCTGGTTGGAGGAGAGCTATGGAGGGAAAAAAGAGAAACAAATGTAATAATCTGAATAATAAAGGTTTAATTAAAAATATTTAAAAACAAAAAACAAAAACTGAACAAAAAAGGTAAATTACCATTAAAAAAACAAACATATATATATATTCTTTCACCAGAAAACAACTAATGCTTGAAAATTTCTACTACAAATAACATTTGCAGGGAGAAAACCAAGAAGGCGGCATAGGTGAACACCTAAACTGAGGCCTCACACAACAATTTCAAAAGTACAACTATAAGACAGAATGAATATCATTCAGAACCACAGGAAAGCTGGCTGAGTGAATGAGAGAGAGACAGGAAGAGAGACGTTCCTGTCTTGCACAGGAAGAGATAGGTTCATGAAGACTCAGAGGAACTGCCAAAAGCTGATGTACAGAAACATGCCCATGAGAAGATGAGCAGAGTGCCTGGCTGGCTTCTTCTAGTGGGAGGAAGATGGAAACTCCTGAATGCACTGAATCCCAGTTCCAAATGAGACTCATACAAGGAGTCTGGACTACTGTGACAAGGGAGGAGTGCAGGAAAACTTAGGGGAGCCTCAAAAGACAGAGGACTAGAGGTGCATGCAAAAATGTGCACACAGAGGAATGACTGCTGATTGTGCCGCTGGCTTTCCCTAATGGGAAGAAGACAGAACCTCCCAACTGCACTAAAATTCAGGTTGCACTGCACTGAATCCCAGTTTCAGGTGAGATCCTGGAAACCCAGACTCACAAAGGTCCCCACAGTGCACGAAAACTCAGGGGAGCCAATAAGGCAGAGATCTAAAGGTGAGTGTATTTGCGCACAGAGAGGGCTACAACGATTACTGAGGGACACTGAGACCCAGGGGCTGAAAGTAAGCCAAAGCTGTCTGCTCAGCCCTAAGACTTTGTTCCATCCAAGCCTAGCACAGAGGTTTTTGCAGTCTTGCAAGTCTTAAGGTGGACTCCAGCACAGAAGTTCTCCTGGCATAGACACAGCTGATCCTCACAATCAATTGGCTTGGAGGTCAATTCCCCCCAGAGATACCAACAACAATCAAGATTTAACTACAACAAGGCTCTACACACAGTCCACAAAGAAGTGCATCAAGAGAGTCCTCCTCAGGAAACTGGGGAGGCAGAACTACTGGGCCATATAGGACACCTAGCACACAAAGCTACTCTACCAACTCAGGGAAGCAACAAAAATGCAGAGACAAAGAAACAGATCACAAACAAAGAAATGGAGGAAAACAAATGACTGGATATAGAGTTCAAAACCACAGTTAAAAGGGTTTTCAAGAATTTCTTAGAAAATATGGATAAATTTAACAAGACCCAAGAGGAGATGAAAAAGGACCAACTAGAGATGAAAAAAGACCAACTAGAAAGTAAACATACACTGACTGAAATAAAAAAAAAAATATATATATATATATAGAGAGAGAGACATAACAGCAACTAGAGGAATGTAAGAATCAAGATTTAAAACGCAAGAAAATAGCTAAAACTGGTTTGGCTCAGTGGATAGAGCGTCTGTCTGTGGACTGAGAGGTCCCGGATTTGATTCCGGTCAAGGGCATGTAACTTGGTTGCGGTGCATCCATAGTAGGCAGCTGATAGATGTTTCTCTCTCATCCATGTTTCTAACTCTCTGTCCCCCTCCCTTCCACTCTGTAAAAAATCAATGAAATATTTTTAAAAATGAAATACAAGGAAGCAGAAAAAACTCAACTGGAAAAGCAAAAAGAAAAAAGAATAAACAAATGTGAAGATAGTGTAAGGAGCCTCTGGAACAGCTTCAAGTGTACCAGCATCAGAATTGTGGGGGTGCCAGAAGAAGAGAGCGAGTAAAATACTAAAAACCTATTTGAAGAAATAATGACTGAAAACTTCCCCCACCTGGTGAAAGAAATAGACTTACAAGTCCAGGAGGCACACAGTACCCCAAACAAAAGGAATCAAAGAGGATCACACCAAGATACATCATAATTAAAATGCCAAAAGCAAAAGACAAAGAAAGAATGTTAAAAGCAGCAAGAGAAAAACAGTTAATTACCTACAAGGGAGCACCCATATGGTTTTCAGCAGATTTCTCAACAGAAACTAAGCAGGCCAGATGGGAGTGGCAAGAAATATTCAAAGTGATGAATAGCAAGAACCTACCACCAAGATTACTCCATCCAGCAAATCTATCATTCAGACTTGAAAGGCAGATAAAAAGCTTCACAGATAAGAAAGAACTAAAAGAGTTCATCAGCACCAAACCAGTATTATATGAAATCCTGAAAGGTACTCTTTAGGAAGAGGAAGAAGAAGAAAAAGGTAAAGATAGAAATTAGGACTAAATACATATCTATCAAAAAGTGAAAAATCAAATGAATTAAAAATCTGATAAACAGAATAAACTGGTGAATGTAATAGAATCAGGGGTATAGAAAGGGTGTGGACTGACAATTCTCAGAGGGAAAGAGGTGAGGGGAGTGCAGGGAGAGACTGGACAAAAATCATACACCTATGAATGAGGACAATGTAGGGAGGTAAGGGCAGAGGGTGCGGTTGGAGCCAAGTGGAAGGGAACTATGGGGAGAAAAAAGAGGAACAATTGTAATAATCTGAACAGTAAAGATTTTAAAAATAAATAAATAAATAGCATCTCTTAAATATCTATGAGTTTTTATAATACAAAAGTGTTCATTTCCTTGACATTTCATAAATAGAAGCAAAAGAGAAACATTTCATATTAGATCTGATGTTATCTATTTAGTTCCAAAGATAATGTCATGTCAGCTATATCAATAAAACTGTCTTCTGACACTATACATTAGAAACAATATCTGTAATTACTTCAGGAAGAGCAGTTGCTGCCTGAGTATTGCTGTCAGTATAGCTTAGAACCAATTTATTTCAGTTTAGTGGTAACTATGATAGGTTCAATAATGTTCCAACATAGCTGTACAATCATGTTTATTTTGTAGGTCATTGTTACTTTCACAGTAGAATTAAATTTTGTTTTACATGCCTCTAATGACTCTATTGTTACCAAGACAATAGATGTTAGCAACATCAAGAAGATGTTATCCACTAATGCAGTTATCAAAGCAACAGGCATGTTATCAACCTCTGCAAAATTTCATTTGTTTCTCATTTAAAACTCAATTTAAGAATGCTGCTAAATGCCAGGCTTCTTGCAAAAATGCTGTAAGGAATATGATGAACAAATCATGTTGCCCATCCTCCAGGAGCCACCCCCTTAGAAGGGTTTGCAAAGATCACAAGCTGCTACAAATTTGTCAGTAATTAAAAATGTCAGTAATTAAATATACATACTGGATGTTTTGAACTGCATTCTGACTTGAGCATTGCTAACTAGCATTTTCTAGAATTCAGAAATTATATCACTCTAACTGCTTGAGCTTATATTTTTATTTGTTTATATTTCTCCTATCAAATCATACTTGCAAATTTGAAAATGGCAGCAATGAATGAGGACAGCAGAATAGGTGCACTCGATCATCCAGGAGAAGGCTGGGAACTGCTGGACGGGGCTCTCCCAGCCGGGCAGCCCCACTGCCAAGGGGTTTTTGCCCGCCCTAGCCCCCAGCACGAACTCGGAGACCACACCATCTTTCAGAGGGAGGTAGATGTCTGCAGCCATCTGAAGCCAGCAGCTGTGCACACATCAAGTAGCTGGGGACCCGGGGACCCAGAGCTCCGCTCTCCAATCGACATGGACACGCAGCGGACTCAGAGATCCACAGACACGCAGCGGACTCAGAGATCCACGGAGCACACGGTGAGGTCAGACTGTGCCTGGGATAAGAGGGAGGTCTGGAAGCTGCGGCTGACAGAGGCACCAGCCGAGCAGCCGGGAACACAGAGCACGGCTTTCCAGGCAGCGCGGACCCCCTTTCAGCGCGAGGAAGGGTCAGATTTCGCCCGGGTCGGGGTGAGGTCTCCTACCCCCGCACAACAGAGACGCATACGCCTTGGGAGCCTGGCTACTTGAAAGCTGCCGCTGGAGAGGTTCCCAGAGGTGGTCAGGGCGTGATCCCTAAGTGTGGAGGCAAACCCTCTGAGCTGTTGACGAAGGAGAGCTCTGGAAAACTACTCCTTTTTTTTTTTTTCCTTTCTTTCTTTTTTTCTTTCTGGGGCAGAAGGACCACCTGGGAGTTATTATAGTGTCCCGGCTGCAAACCCCCGACAAACTGGCTTTGAGAACTACCCAGTAGCAGGATCTGAACACAGCCTGGAGAGGTCCCCTGCTTTGTCTCAGAGGTCAATTCTGAAACACTGCCACCCAGTGGATGACACACAGAATAATAGTGGAAGTGAAGGAGCATCCTAATTTTTTTTCTTTTTTTTCCTTTTCCTTTTTTTCTTTTTTTTTCCTTTCTTTTCTCTTTTTAAATTTTATTTTTCATTTTCACATATTTTAATTAAAAGACTATTTTTTTTCTTTCTGCATCAATTGATTTTTCCTTTTTAACTATTACATTTTTGTTTTCAACTAGTATTATTATTTAATATTAGTACTTTACCTTTTTGGGAAAAAAAGGGTGTCATTTTGTTTTCTATTTATTTTATTTCGGGATTAGAGTTCTACATTCTATTTTCATCATTCTTTTAGCATATTACTCAACTCTACCTTTACGCCAACACCTTCCTTCTAATTTTCTCAATTTTGTGGTCTTAGTTCTCTTTCCCTTTTCCAAATTTAGATTCTCCCTATTCTTTTTCTTTACCTAGTTAAAATTTCACCCCATTTATATATCTAATTTCAAATCCCCTACTACAAATCCACACAAACCTCTCTCTTCTTCCCGTCACTAGCCAAAAAATTGTTTTTTTTCTCTAAGTCCTTTTGTTGCTATTTGCCTAAAAAGTTATTATATCGATTTTTTGAAATTTTTTGTGAGATTCTTTTAGTTTATTCTACTTGTTTTATTTTGCTTTTTGCTTGCTTGTTTTCTACTTCTCTTTTCCCTCACCTCCCTCGATAACAGTTGCTATTTGCAGTTTACATTAAGCTCTAGGTACTGGGTGCTGGCCTTTATTGGGATTGGTGACGGTTCTATTGGAGTTGTATCTTGACATCTGTATTTTGTTCCCCCTTTCTCTCTTATACGCTTTCTTTTCTCTCTGACTTTTTTTCTTCTGCTTTCCTTCTCCTTTATATTTTCTTATTTTATTTTTTTGTTCATTTATTTATCTTTTTTTTTCTTTTTTCTCTCGCTCTCCCAATTTGATTTGGCATTTCTTTCTTTTTTTTTTTCCTCATTTTCCTCTTTTCTTTCTCTATTTACCCCTAATTTATCCTTCATAGGTGATCACCTTATTTGTGATTATTAACATCCTAAATACATTTCTACTCAGCGCCTTGCGTGCTGTACCTGGTCGTGTTGTAGTTTGTGCTTCTCAATCAACGTAGGAGAGAGAACTACATAGCCAGACAGCCGGAGAAGAAAGACCATGGGCAGAAAAAGAAACAGCCCACATAAGACAGAAAGGCAGGTTTCACCAGAAAAGGAAGTAAACAAAATAGAAGCAGAAACAAGCCTGCCAGAGAAAGAGTTCAGAGAAATGATCATAAGCTGGTTGAAAAGATTGGAAGACAAATTCGACAATATGGGTAAGAGCCTAGAGGAAGTGAAGAAGACCCTATTGGAAGTGACGAAGAGCAAACAGGAGATGAATAAGCAGCAAGAAGAAAAGCAGAAGAAACTAGATGAGGTGCAGAATAAACAAGAAGAAATGAACAATGACATCACTGCTATAAAGAAC
>PVJN01049962.1:0-15032 GCA_004026805.1 Lasiurus borealis
TAATACACCACTGACATCTCTGGACAAATCCTCTAGACAAAAAAATCATCAAGGAAACAGCAATTCTAAATAACTTACTAGATCAGATGGACCTAATTGACATCTTCAGAATATTTCACCCCAAAGCTACAGAATACACATTCTTCTCAAGTGCACACGGGACATTCTCAAAAATAGACCACATATTGGGTCATAAGCAAAGTCTCCCCAAATTCAAAAAGATTGAAATCATATCAAGCATTTTCTCAGACCACAATGGCTTAAGATTAGAAATAAACTACAATAAAAACATTCCAAAAAATTCAAACACTTGGAAGTTGAATAGCATGTTACTAAACAATGATTGGGTTATAAATCAGATAAAAGAAGAAATTAAAAATTTTCTGGAGACTAATGACAATGAAACTTGGATTTTAAAAACACAGAATGATGGTGTAAACCAGCCATTTGTACAGCTAGAAGCATAATATTGGAGTCATCTGGCAACACCTAAAAGGGGTGCTGTCTCTGTTGGAGACAACAACTTTGTAATGGACATCTGTGTTTACGGCTTCCTATCTCCAAATACTTTAAAAATATTAACTCATTTAATATTCAAAATGACCCCTATGATATAAGTACCATAAAAACTGTACTCTTGCCATATAAGAAAACGGAGGCAGAGAGGGTTACAAAGGACTTTCCTCCCTCACAGTAGGTGATCATAGATAAAGAAAATGGCAGAGTCTAGATTCATACCAACCCCAAAGCCCACACACTCTCTCCTACTCTGTCGCACTGCCACAGTCACTGAGGTGGCACTGCCCACTTGGTGCTACAATGATAGACACATAAGTCTCCTCAACCAGTCTGTGCCCATCATGTGCAAGTTACTGCCTCATCTCTCTTCATGTCCTGAGAGTACTCAATAAATAAACATTATAGTTGGTTCCATGAAGATGAGTGATTCAGAAGAACCTGGGGATTGTTAGGTGTGAAATACAAACAGGTTTACCAAGCAATTAACTCAAGAACATGTTAAGGCTTAAATAATGAGTGTGAAGTGATTAGCATCGTTCCTGGCACATGGCAAGTGTACATAAATGTTATTTCACACTACACTAATAAAAACAACAGCTCACATTTAACAAGCAATTACCATGTGCCAAGCGCTTCTCTAAGTGGTTTATTTAACTAATTCAATCCTTAGGAGGACACTGTAAACTACTATTGTCCCCTTTGCATTGGTCAGAGTCTAAGCAGTAAAACAGAAACCACTTGAAGTGTAAACAACATTGGGAATTTAATGGAAGGCATTGGTAACACAGGCGAGGGAAGAGCTGAGAAACCAGAAGGAATGAAGAAGTATCTGGATATTAGCAGCAGCAGGAACTGAAGGGATAGAGGGAGAGGGAAGTGCTACATGGCCCAGTGTCAGGGGTCACCCAGTGGAAGCTGGAACCATTGTGGCCATCTCTGACACAAGTAATCTAGTCCCTGGAAGAGAAACTGTTTGGAGCAGACACAGGATGATTGATACTCCTGGGTTTCGCACAACTGCAGGGTTTCCTGAAACATGGGAACCTCAGTGCTGAAACTAGGAGTGTCCTGGACAAACTTGGGCAGATTTGTCATCCTGGGACACAGAGAAGAAGAAGACCAAAGAAATTCCCTTGCTGCTTCTTTCTTTCCTCTTTCCTCTTTGGCTCCAGGCAGTGCTCCCCATTGGTGGGAGCTAGTGGAAAGTGGTTCTGGGAAACATCCTGCAGAGGTCAGACCTCATGTCCTACAGAGCAAAGCAGGCAAAAAGCTAAAAATGGTCTTGAGGGTCCACAGGCCCAGGAATGCTGAAGAAACTTCATTACAAGTGAATACGTTTTGTAAGCAAAGGCAACAAATCATTTGCAGACTGGCTTTTTGAACAGCCCTGATCTACAGGGCTGGGCTTAGGCAGAGAAGAAATAGTTTGGGCTACATAGGGCCATTTTCACCCCAAAGGTCTGTAACTATTCCATAACCATGTTATCTATTACTCTAGCTTTATTGCAATACATTCCCCTTACACAGGAAGTGAAGGACAGTCCTGTAATAGGTCAATTTTCATGCTGGACAACCATCAGCACCAGTGCTGCTGGGCATAGTGATGGCGTTGAGCTAGAGCGTTTGTACCAATGTCAGTTGACTATGTCACTAAGCATGCTATTTAGTTCAACTGATGTGTTTGTCATAGCAAGAATACTTTGATGAAGCAAGCAGTGTTTTGATTTACATTCTGGCACAAGCTCATCATCTCATCATGGACCAGTAACAAAGAGTTGCAGGACCGCCACCACCAAGTCCTTGGCCCATACTTTTGGTAGTGCTGTCTTTAGAGAAGAAATGTAGTATAAACGTAGAGAAGAAAAAGTACTAGAGTAGGGCTTGATATCTGTTTCTGTCCAGGTATGTCTAGTGCTCTCCAGGTCTATGATGTCTTCATGGGAAAAACACTGCTCCTATTTGTAAGAGGGCCCTGGTATCTCATACTGAGGCCAGATGTTAGAAACTGACATCTGGAGGCTGCAGCTTTGAATGTCACTCACTCTGTGGGCAAATCCCTTAATCCCTCTCAATCACTTTCTTCCTCTATGAAATGTACCAATTCAAGCTGCCTCGCTGATGATACCAAATCATATTGTGAGGCACATGGACAGGTGAAACATATGCCTGCAGGTTATTTCCTTTGGTTTAGGGCTGAATCTGTGATTGGTTGGGAGAGGGGATATTATATGTTAAATCTGCCACAATACTTGGAGAGGGGAAGTGCAAAATTGTAATGACATAGCCACACCCAATGTCAGAAGGCAATAGGGAATAGAAATAGCTCCCAGAAGGCAGGGAACAAAGTATCCTAACTGTACCGGTGTTGGGTAAACTCATGTGTGTGTGTGTGTGTGTGTGTGTGTGTGTGTGTGTGTGTGTGTGTGTTGGAAAACTGGAATGTAGGGTGAGTAGAGACAATAGAGAGAGTGAGGGGTGGTGTGGTGTGCCTGAGAGAACTTCCCAAGGGGAATGAACAAGCAGATAAAATGAGTATAAGGGGACGAGTTCAAAGATACTTGAGCGAATTACCTTTGTGGGTAGGCATACCAACAGGTGGATGCCTTGTGTAAGCTACAGTGAGTCATGCGAAGAATTCAATGGAAGTGGTGAGGAGGCTACGCCTGCCAAGGCTCACATCTTAGCAATGACACAGGATTGGCAGCCAATTTGGCATGTCCTCCGAAAACGTGGTCATGGTCACTTTTGCCTGGTCCACAGCCTTCACCTCTGCCAGGAGGTAAGGGTCAGAGCCACCCATGTGCATCGGTGTTCACTCAACAGCTGGACTACTTCTTTAAGGGAAGCTTTGAATTCCGCTCCTCAGAGGCTAATCCTCCAGCTGTTATCCTGGGAAAGGACTTAGGTCATTAGTGAGGACAGAAGGAGACAAAGGAGACCCTCTTATGTCTCCTCTAGATCCTACAACTCCCTAGCTGTTCAAATGTCTGCAAGCTCTGCAAACCTTTTCTGATAGCCAAGGAGGGCAGTGAGCCAGGTCAGGGATCTGGGACTCTAGCCAGCACTGCCTGCTCTGGACTATTGCCTAGTCTGGGTCCTTCCTGCCAGAATCCACACCCAAGGAATTCCCGGTGGGAGATTCAAGGATCCCAAGATCTACAAGTCTATGATGTTTTCACAGGAAAAACACTGTGCCTATTTGTAAGAGAGCCCTGGTATCTCATACTAAGACCAGATGTTCGAGGTAGACATCTGAAGGCTGCAGCTTTGAGAGCGCTTGAAACTTCTGACTGCATTGGGTTCAAGTCAAAGATTTGAAATACAAAGAAACAGAAAACACTCAACTGGAAAAGAAAAAAGAAAAGAATCCAAAAATTTGAAGATAATGAAAGGAGCCTCTGGGACAACAACAAGCTTACAAACTTCAGAATTATGGGGGTCCCAGGAGAAGAGAGAGAGCAAGATACTGAAAACGTATTTGAAGAAATAATGACTGAAAACTTCCCCCACCTGGTGAAAGAAATAGACTTACAAGTCCAGGAAATACAAAGAACTCTAAAGTAAAGGAATCCAAAGAGGACCACACCAAGACACATCATAATTAAAATACCAAGAGCAAAACACAAAGAGAGAATATTAAAAGCAGCAAGAGAAAAACAGTTACCTACGAGGGAGCACACATACTATTGTCAGCAGATTTCTCAACAGAAACTATGCAGGCCAGACGGGACTGGCAAGAAATATTTAAAGTGATGAATAGCAAGAACCTACACCCAAGATTACTCTACCCACCAAAGCTATAATTCAGAATTGAATGTCAGATATGGAGTCTCACAGATAAGAAAAAGCTAAAGGAGTTCATCACCACCAAACCAGTATTATATGAAATGCTGAAAGGTACTCTTTAAGAAGAGAAAGAAGAAAAAGGTAAAGATAAAAAATATGAACAACAAATACATATCTATCAACAAGAGAATCTAAAAATCAAGTGAATAAAAAATCTGAGGAACAGAATAAACTGCTGAATATAATAGAATCAGGGGCATAGAAAGGGAGTGGACTGACAATTCTTAGGGGGAAAGGGTGAGGGGGTGCAGGGAGACTGGACAAAAATCATACACCTATGGATGAGGACCATACAGGGGGAGGTAAGGGCAGAGGGAGTGGTGGGTGCCAGGTGGAAGGGAGTTATGGGCGTAAAAAGAGAAACAAATGTAATAATCTGAACAATAAAAATTATTTTAAAAAAACATATTGCTATGACATATGTCTGCTATTTTGCTACTTATTTAGTTTTGTGGGATTTTTATGGTTTCCCAACTTACATTCAAGCCCTTTAGCATGTTTAGCCTTTTTACTTGGAAAGAATGAGGCAATCTGATAGAACTTCTTCAACCCTGATTCCTTCTTCCTCACCACACAGTTTTTAACCAGTTAATAATGCAGATTTTGTAATCAAAGAAAACATAATTTCAAGAGAAACATCAAAAGTGCTTTAATCAACATAATGTCCATCGCTAGCTACACATTTCTCCCATCTTTCAGGTAATTTGTGGATACCATCCCAATAGAAATTTTATTGTTTTGAGGCAAACCATTCAGAGACCCAATTTTCCATTTCTTCATATGTTTTGAAGTGCTGCTCAGAAAGTATGTGTGCCATCGATTGGAGCAAGTGTAATCTGAAGGAGCAAAGTCTGATGAATACAGTGGATGAGTTTAATACTTCCAAGGCAAGATATTTTAATGTGTCTTTAACTGGTTTTGAAGTGTGTTATTGTGCGTTATCATGAAGGACAATTACTTTGCCATGTCTTCTGGCCGGTCGTTTTATGATCAAAGTGTGGTTCAAACTGATTATTTGTTGTTGGTAGTGATCAGTATTAATGGCTTCACCTGGTTTTAGAAGCTCACAATACACCACACCTTCCTGATCCCACCAAACACAGAGCATTGTCTGCTTTCTGAAGCAAAATTTGGCCTTGTAGTGGAAGTTGATGGTTGACCTGAATCAACAAATGATTTTGTGCATTTGGGATTCTCAAAATAAACCCACTTTTCATCCCCAGTCACAATTCTATGCAAAAAAGACTTTCTTTCGTGCTGTTTGTGAATGATCAGAAAATACTTGTAAGTGATCACAAATTGTTTGCTGCACTACATATAATTTTTCTGCAAGTTATTTTTGAGTTTGACAGGCATCTTCATCCAATAATACTTGTAATTATTAGTCTTCAAACTTTTTTGGTTGACCTGGATGTTCTTTGTATTTAACATAGAAATCATCACTTTTAAAGCATTTTAACCAGCATTCACAGGTATCTTGAGATGGAGCATGTTCATCATAAGCTTTCTAAAGTATATGATAACTTCCAGCAGTACTTTTCTTCAAAATAAAGTAATGAATTAAAATTTCCTGCAAACGCTTCTTCTTTGACACAAAATTAGACATTTTGAAGTGTAAAAATACCGATGAGGTTAACACCTTCAGAAAATTTGACTGTGAAGTTTTGAAGCTTGCTGTCATACAACAAAATAGCATACATACCAGATCATATATATATATATATATATATATATATATATATATATATATATATCAACATATGTGTAACTCCAACTATTGAAAAAGTACGCATTATTAATTGGTATTCCCGGTATGTTCAGTCATACCATTCATTTTTTTTGTAATTTTATTTTATTGTTTAAAGTATTACACAGAGTAGTACATATATCTCCTTTTTTACCCATTGAATTTCCCCCAGCCTCCCCTACCCCCTGTCACATGACCTCATCCCACCCCACCCCCAGTGTCTTGTGTCCATTGGTTGTGCTTATATGCATTCATACAAGTCCTGCGGATTGATGTCTTCCCCTTCCAACACTCCCCAACCTTCCCATTGTAATTTGACAGTCTGCTCAGTGCTTTACTACACCTGTATCTATGTTTTTGTTCATCAGGTTATAATGTTCTTGATTTTCCATAAATGAGTGAGATCATGTGGTATTTTTCTTTCATTGCCTGGCTTATTTCACTGAGCATAAGGCTCTCCATTCCATCCATGCTGCTGCAAATGGTAAGAATTCCTTCTTTTTTATAGCAGTGTAGTATTCCATTGTGTAGATGTACCATAGTTTTATAATCCACTCATCTGCTAATGGGCACTTAGGCTGTTTCCAAATACTAGCTATGGTGAATTGTGCTCCTATAAACGTTTCTGATGGGTGTTTCTTGTTTCTTGGGATATATTCCTAGAAGTGGGATTACTGGATCAAATGGCAGTTCCATTTTTAGTTTTTTGTGGAAACTCCATACTGTTCTCAACAGTGGTTGCACTAGTCTGCATTCCCATCAGCAGTGCATGAGGGTTCCTTTTTCTCCGCATCCTCACCAACACTTGTCGTTTGTTGACTTGATGATTGCCATTCTGACAGTTGTGAGATGGTATTGCATTGTCGTTTTGATTTGCATCACTCAGATAGTTAGTGACTTTGACCATGTTTTCATATGTCTCTGGGCCTTCCTTCAAAAGTATCTATTTAGGTCTGTTGCACATTTTTTATTGGATCATTTATCTGTCGTTTATTAAGTTGTATGAGTTCTCTTTAAAAGTTGGAGATTAAACCTTTATCAGTGATAACATTTGCAAATATGTTCTCCCATATAGTGGGTTTTCTTCTTGTTTTGTTGATGATTTCTTTTGCTGTGCAAAGCTTTTAATTTTGACGTAGTCCCATTTGTTTATTTTCCATTGCTCTAGGAGCAGTACCAGTGAAGGAATTGCTTTGGCATATGTTTGCGATCCTGTTGCCTGTGGATTCCTTTAGTATTTTTATGGTTTCCTGTCTTATGTTTAAGTCCTTTACCCATTATGAGTTTATTTTTGTGTATGGTGTAAGTTGTGATCTAGTTTTATGTCTTGCATGTATTTGTCCAATTTTCTGAACACTATTTATTGAAGAGACTGTCTTGACTCCACTGTAAATTCATGCCTCCTTTGTCAAATATTAATTGAGCATAGTGGTTTGGGTTGATATTTGCATTCTCTATTCCATTCCATTGGTCTATATGACTGTTCTTATGCCAGTACCCGGCAGTTTTGAGAACAGTAATACAGCTTGAAATCTGGTATTGAGATCTCACCTACTTTGTTCTTCTCTCTCAGGATTGATGTGGCTAATTGCAATCTTTTTTTATTCTAGATGAAGTTTTGGAGAGTTCTCTCTGGGTCTGTGAAATATACTGTTGGTATTTTAATGGGGAGTGCATTGAATCTATAGATTGCTTTGGGTAGTATGGACATTTTACTGATGTTGATTGTTCCCATCCATGAACATTGTATGTTCTTCCAGCTGTTTATGTTTTCCTCTATCTCTCTTTTCAGGGTCCTGTAGTTTTCCAGGTATAGGTGTTTTACCTCCTTAGTTAAGTTTATTCCTAGGTATCTTATTATTATTATTTTTTTGGTGCGATGGTAAATGGGAATACTTTTTTAGTGTCTCTGTAAGTTTCTTATTGGTGTATAGAAATACCATATATTTCTTGGCTTTAATTTTTTATCCTATTACATTGTCAAATTAATTTATTAATTCTAATAGTTTTTAATGGTGTCATTGGGGTTTTTTTATGTACAATATCATGTCATCTGCATGCCTTTTATTTTTTTTTCTTATCTAATTGCAATGGCTAATACTTCCAGTACTATGTGGAACAGGAGTGCTGAGAGTGGGCATCTCTGTCTTATTTTTGTTCTTAAGGGAAATGGTTTCAGTTTTGTCCATTGAGTAGGTTTGTCATATATGGCTTTTATTATGCTGAGAGTTTTTTTCATAAATGGATGTTAGATCTTGTCAAATGCTTTTTCTGCATCAATTTATATGACTATGTGATTTTTATCTCTCAATTTGTTTATGTGATGTATCACATTTAATGATTTGTGGATAATGTACCATCCTTGCATCCTTGGGATAAATCCCACTTCGTCATGGTGTATGATGTTTCTGATGTATTGCTGGATCGGATTTGTAAGAATTTTGTTTGGCATCTATGTTCATGAGGGATATTGGCCTGTAATTCTCTTTCATTGTATTGTCTTTATCTAGTTTTGGTATTAGGGTGAAGCTGGCTTCATAGAATGAGCTTGGAAGTATTTCTTCCTCTTGAATATTTTGGAATAGTCTGAGTAGGATAAGTTTTAGTTCTTCCTTGAATGTTTGGTAAAACTCCCCTTTGAAGCTGTCTGGCCCCAGGATTTTGTTTTCTGGAAGCATTTTGATGACTGCTTCAAATTCTTCCATAGTTATTGGCCTATTTAGATTGTTAGATTCTTCCTGATTGAGTTATGGAAGGTTGTATTTTTCTAGGAATATATCCATTTCCTCCAAGTTGTCCCATTTGTTGGAATAGAGTGGTTCATAGTATTTTTTCACAATCCTTTGTATTTCTGTGGAGTCTGTTGTTATTTCTCCTCTTTCAATACTGATGTTTTTTATTTGTGTCTTCTCTTTTTGCTTCTTGGTGAGCCTGGCTAGAGGTTCATCAATCTTGTTTATCCTTTCAAAGAACCAGCTCTTGGTTTTCTTGATCTTTTTATTGTTTGGTCTGCATGTCATTTATTTCTACTCTGATATTTACTATTTCATTCCTTCTGCTTATGGTGGGCTTCTCTTGTTGCTCTCTTTCTTACTCTGTGAGTTGTAGGGTTAGGTAATTTATTACCATTGTTTCTTATTTTTCTGCAGTAGGATTGTAGATCTATGAAGTTCCCTCTCAAGACTGCTTTCACTGTGTCCCATAGATTTTGGATTCTTGTGTTTCCACTGTCATTTATTACCATGATGTTTTTTATTTCTTTCTTGATATCTCTGGTAACTCAGTCATTGTTTAATAGCATGCTATTTAGTCTCCATGTGCTTGATTTTTTTATTGTTTTTATTTTAGTTGATTTCCAGTTTTATGCCATTGCTATCTCAGTAGATGCTTGATATGATTTCTATTTTCTTGAATTTAAAGAGACTTTGCCTATGACCCAATATATGGTCTATGTTTGAAAATGAGTCATGTGCACTTGAGAAGAATATATATTCTGTGGCTTTGGGGTGAAATGTTCTGTAGATGTCAATTAATTCTATCTGGTCTAGTGAATCATTTAGGATTGATGTTTCTTTACTGACTTTTTGTTTAGAGGATTTGTCCAACGGTGATAGTGGGGTATTAAAGTCTCTGACTATGATTATATTGCTGTCAATCTCTCCCTTGATATTCTCCAGGAGTTTTTTTTGTGTATTTGGGTGCTCCTGTATTTGTTGTGTATATGTTTACCAGAGTTATCTCTCCTTGTTGGATTGCTCCCTTTAGGATTATGAAGTGGCCTTCTTTATCTCTTTTTGTGTCCTTCACTTTGAGATGTAATATGTTAGATATAACTATTGCTACCTCAACTTTTTTTTTCCATTTCCATTTGCCTGAAAAACCGTTTTCTATCCCTTCACCATCAGTCTGTGTGTATATTTTTTACTGAGGTGCACTTCCTGTAGACATTAGATAGATGGGTCATGTTTTCTTATCCACTCAGTTTTTCTATGTCTTTTTATTGGGGCATTTAATCGATTTATATTTAAAGTTATTATTGATAGGTATTTGTGTTTTTTTTGCCATTTTTATTCTTTACCCCTGTGTTCCTTCTTTCCTTCCTATTTTTTTTTTTTTTTACAAAAGACCCTTTAACATTTCTTGCATTGCTGGTTTGGTGGTAATAAATTCCCTTAGTCATTTTTGTCTGTGAAACTCCTGACTTCACCCTCAATTTTGAATAATAGCCTTGCTAGGTACAATATTCTTGGATTCAGACCCTTCCTTTGCATGGCTTTGTGTATTTCATTTCAGTCCCTTCTTGCCTGATGTGTTTCTGTTGAGAAATAAATCACTAATCTAATGGAGATCCTTTGTAGGTAAATTTCTATCTGTCTCTGGCCACTTTTAAGATTCTTACTTTGTCACTGGTGTTTGCCAATTTAATTATAATGTGTCTTGGTTTCAGTCTTTTGGGGTTCATTTTGTTTTGGACTCTGTGAGCTTCTTGGATTTGTGTGTGTTTTTTCTTCCTTATATCAGGGAAGTTTTCTGTCATTATTTCTTCAAACAGGTTTGCTATTCCTTACTCAATTTCCTCTTCTTCTGGCACCCCAATTATGTGGATGTTGTTTCGTTTCATGTTGTCCCAAAGTTCCCTTAGGCTCTCCTCCTGCCTTTTAATTTTTTTTTTCTACACAGTGCTCTGCTTCGGTGTTTTTTTCTACCTTGTCTTCTAGTTCACTGATGTGGTCCTCTGCTTCTTCTAGTATACTGTTGATGCTTTCTATTGAGTTCTTTATAGCAGCAATATCATTTTTCATTTATTCTTGGTTCTTCTTCATGTCTTCCTGTTTTTACACATATTGTTGAATTTGTCTTCCATTCTTTTCATCTTCTTTATGACTATTTCTCTGCATTTTTTCTCTGACACGTTGCTTGCCTCTATTTCACTTACTTCCTTTTCTAGTGATGCCTGTCTTTCTTTCATATGTGGGTTGTTTCTTTGTCTCCCCATGACCTCTCTTCTCTGGGTGTCTGTTTATGTAGTTCTTTCTCTCCTGCATTTATTTAAATGCACAAATTACAACACTACAAGGCACAATGCACAAGGTACTGAACAAAAATATATTCATGATATTAACAACCCCAATAAAGGTGACCAACAGAGAAAAGATAATTAGGGGATAAGAAAGAAGAAGAGGAGAGAAGAGAAGAGAAGAGAAGAGAAGAGAAGAGAAGAGAGAGAGAAAGAGAGAGAGAGAGAGAGAGAGAGAGAGAGAGAGAGAAGAAAAAGAAGTAAGAGAAATAAGAAATAAAGATGAAGAGGGGGGAAAAACTATTTATATGGGAAGAAAACTCCAATAGAACAGCTACTAATACCAACAAATGCCAGCAACAAATACCTAGAGATGAATGCAAGCTACAAACAACAACTAATATCAAGCAAGGCAAGTGAAAACAGAACCAAAAAAAAAAACAAAAACAAAAACAAAAGCAAAACAAAACAAAAAGAATAAGCAAAACAATCTCAGAAACAAACATAAAAGAATCAATATAATCAATAATCAAGCAAACAACAAAAAAAGACAGAAAAAAGTTTTTGGATAGTGAAGAAAGACAAGAGAGAGATGTGTATGGACTTGGAGCAGGGGATTGGAAATTAGAACTATAAATAAGATAAAATTTTAACAGAGGGTAAAAAGAAGTAATAGGGAATATCTGAAGCAGGATTAGGGTAAGAGATACAGGACAACAAAAGGGGAAAAATGAGGAAAAGAGTGTTAACACAAAGGTAAAGTTGAAATAGAGTAAAATGATGCTAAAAGAAAGATGAAAATAGAATGTAGAACACTGATCCAAAAATAAAATAAAGAGAAAATAAAATGACACTTTTTTAAAAAAGGTAAAATAGTAGTAATAATAATAAAAAATATGGAACACTTCACGAATTTGTGTGTCATACTTGTGCAGGGCCCAAGCTAATGGTCTCTCTATCGTTTGCATTCATCTCTACATATTTGTTGCTAGCATCTGTTGGGATTAGTAGCTGTTGAATTTTAGTATATGTGCTGCCGAAGTGAGTGCCATACCATTCATTTCTATCTCATGGAAAAATACGTCTTAATATTCCTGAAGGCTATTTTTTTTATGTTTTATACTGAATTCCTTCTCTGTTCCATAACATTATTTTCTTTCTTGTTATTTTCAACTTTCTCTGAATAACATAAATATTTTGTTAACAACAATAAAAAGAAATTCCATGTCCCTCTTAAGAGTACCAGTTTCTCTCTCTCCTATCTGTCCTTTTTCTCTCCCTTCCTGAAAATGAGTAATGGTTTTTGTTTATTTTAGTTTCTATCTATCTATCTATCTATTATCTATCTATCTATCTATCTACCTACCTACCTACCTATCTACCTATCCATTCATCCATCCATCCATCCATCCATCCTTCCATCCATCCATCCTACCCAGGAAGATATCATACAGGATATAAATATATATTTATGTCATATACACATACATGATATATATTCATATATGTAATGTAGAATCTCTATCTGTCTGTCTATCTATCTATCTATCTATCTATCTATCTATCTATGTATCCATCCATCCTGCTCAAGAAGATATAGACACAGGATATATATATATATATATATATATATATATATATATGCAGGCTCTATCTATCTATCTATCTATCTATCTATCTATCTATCTATCCATCCATCCATCCTGCCAGGAAGATATCATATAGGATATAAATATATATTTATGTCATATACACATGCATGATATATATTCATATATGTAATGTAGAATCTATCTATCTATCATCTATCTAACATCTATCATCTATCTATGTTTGAGCCTCACTTGTCCACAGCAGTATCCTGCTCATTAATGCACATATTACTGGTTTTTATTCCTCCCTGCATCACTTTTCCCAATTCTTCACTTATGCTACCTCCCAAATGAACCACCTAAAACCTACTAGTTCTTATTTTATGGTCTGCTTTAGAGCCCAAATTAAAAGAGTGGCAAATAGCTGAATCCAGTTTTTCATTTTTCCAAGAATTATAGAACCAGTGGCAAATACTGAATGAACACTTACTGTGGGCCCAGCACTGTGATATTCCATTCATATGCCTTAGCATAGTGATTAGGAGTAAGATTAATTGGTTAAAACACATAAAATACTTATAATAGGTCTAGCCCACAGTAGGTACTCAGTAAACATTTGTTATATAGTATGCCCAGGTCCAGTCAGAGATAGATATCACACCAGTTTTATGAATAAACAGATTTTAGTATAAAGGATTGATAATTACACATAATAAAGTTGTTCCCTGGGTCATTGAAAAGGTAAAGAGAAAACTCTAACATATCGTAGAATTAGCAACTTTAAGAAGCAGCACCATCACTGTGAGAACAAAGAGAAGTTTAAATTATTAAAACTTAGAAGCTTTCAGAAGGGGCCTCATTGAAATGAAAGTCAGACTTCTGAGATGAGGGTACTGCTCGGCTGTTTCTGTTGAATCTAAGTTTGGAGGAGTGGACCTGCAAAGTAATGAGCCAGACTTCCCAGGCGGCTAAAGCTGGTGTCTCTGAGAAGGGTGTCATAAGGCTGGTTCTATAAGTCTTGGAAAAATGAAAAACTGGATTCAGCTATTGCTTCTTGTAGGAATTGACATTGCTGGAGTAAAGTAGTGTTTTTAGGATAATATATATAGGAAGATGAATCCTGTAGGAAGGAAACAGCTAGGAGTAAGTTTCTTCTTCCTCTTCAAGCCTTGCAGTCTTCCTCAAATGCAGAGGTGGGGAAACTTTATTTTGCCAAGGTCCATTTGGAAATTTATGACAAAATTTGTGGGCCTTAAAATTATCCTGCTATATTTGGACAAACATTTAATTAACTAACCCTTAATGCCTTGGCAGGACCAGACCAAATGATTTCACAGGCTTTATATGGCTTGTGGGCCAGACTTTTCCCTCCTCTGCTAGTGACTCCATTGGCAGAGCTTAACAGGAAACCAGTTGGAAAACAATAAATGTGGTTTGTGAGACCCTGGCCTAGGCATCGCAGGAGAAAGTATAGATGGATAGGTTTCAGAATAAACAACAAAACTCTAGTAACTGACACCCATGATCTCCACAATATTCCTTTGAGGCAGGTACTAAAGTTATTATTGGGTTCATCTTTTACTAGGTTTTCTTTTTAGAGAAGTTTTAGGTTCATATCACAATTGGCTGGGGAAATATAGAGGTATTTCACTAGTTTTTGATGTTGGAACTTTGACTTATTCCAAGATGACACAGGCAATCAATGGTAGTACTAGGATTAAAATTTAGGATCTCTGGTTCCAAAGTCACTACCCATCTAATACATTTATATTTCCTTTTCCTTTATCCCAAGCTCATATGCTCTTCAATATTATTAAAATATTCTACAACTCAGACCATTCATACATTTGGGTATGACAGTTCTCTTTCTCTTCCCTTTCTTTTTCCAAGTTAGTGACTGTTTTCTATACTTTAGGGTCATAAATGAGGTATTTTTCAGGATAGCACTTGAATCATCAAAGGTTTTGGTTACCCTAGTGTTCTGTTGATCCCATTGACAAGCATGACAAACTGGTAATGCTGCTAAAAATGTGTTTGCACCCAACTGCCATTTGCCTTAAGTAGTACACAGAAGATGGAATTAGTGACATGAACGACTGTTTGCAATATTTGGTAAGGAGGAGAAACCCAGGTATATTCTTGCTTTCACTCTTAAGAGACCAGATGACTTTCTTTCCTGGGCAAAGTCTCCTTATGACAATCAGATTGTTCTTTGTTGAAACTACCTTCATCTAGACCCATTTTCTCTTTCTCATCATTTCTAGTCATTATGCTAAGTCAGGAGCACTGGAATTGAGTTTGAAGGGTAGGT
>PVJN01049963.1:0-15031 GCA_004026805.1 Lasiurus borealis
GAGTTGTTCATAGTATTTTTGAATAATCCTTTGTATTTCCACAGGGTCTGTTGTTATTTCTCCTCTTTCTTTTCTGATTTTGTTTATTTGGGTCTTCTCTCTTTGCTTCTTGATGAGCCTGGCTAGAGGTCCATCAATCTTGTTTATCCTTTCAAAGAACCAGCTCTTGGTTTTGTTGATCTTTTGAATTGTTTCTTTGGTCTCCAAGTTGTTTATCTCCCTCTGATCTTCACTATTTCCTACCTTCTGAGTACACTGGGCTTTTCTTGTTGCTCTCCTTCTAGCTCTTTGAGTTGTGGAGTTAGGTAATTTATTACCATTGTTTCCTGTTTTTTTTTTTTTTTTGTTTTTGTTTTTGCAGTAGGCTTGTACGGCTATGAACTTCCCTCTCAGGACTGCTTTCACTGTGTCCCATAAATTTTGTATTGTTGTGTTGTCATTGTCATTTGTTGCCATGATGATTTTTATTTCTTCCTTGATCTCTGTGGTTACCCAGTCATTGTTTAATAGCATGCCATTTAGTCTCCATGTGTTTGATTTCTTTCTATTGTTTTTATTATAGTTAATTTCCATTTTTATGCCACTGTGGTCTGAGAAGATGCTTGATATGATTTCTATCTTCTTGAATTTGAAGAGACTTTTATTATGACCCAACATATGATCTATCTTTGAAAATGACCCATGTGCATTGGAGAAGAATGTATATTCTGTGGCTTCGGGGTGAAATGTTCTGAAGATGTCAATTAATTCCATCTGGTCTAGTGTGCATTTAGGACTGATGTTTCTTTACTGATTTTTTGCTTACAGGATTTGTCCAATGGTGACAGTGGGGTATTAAAGTCTCCTACTATGATTTTATTTCTGTCAATCTCTCCCTTAATATCCTCCAAGAGTTTTTTTTTATGTATTTAGGTGCTCCTATATTGGGTGCATATATGTTTTTCAGAGTTATTTCTTCTTGTTGGATTGTTCCCTTTAGTATTATGAGGTGGTCTTCTTTATCTCTCGTTATGTCCTTCACTTTGAGATCTAATTTGTCAGATATAAGTATTGCAACCCCAGCTTTTTTTTCATTTCCATTTGCCTGAAATACCATATTCCATCCCTTCCCCCTCAATCTGTGTGCATCTCTTTTCCTGAGGTGGTTTCTTGCAGACAGCAAATATATGGATCATGTTTTCTTATCCAATCGGTTACCCTATGTCTTTTGATTGGGGCATTTAATCCGTTTACATTTAAAGTTATTATTGATAAGTACTTGTCTGTTGCCATTTTTAGTCATTCTTTGCTTCCTCTTTCTTTTTATTATAGCAGACCCTTTAACAGTTCTTGCATTGCTAGTTTGGTGGAAATATATTCCCTTAGACTTTTTTATCTGTGAAGCTTCTGATTTCACCTTCAATTTTGAGTGAGAGTCTTGCAGGGTACAGTATTCTTGTATTCAGACCCTTCCTTTGCATGACTTTGTATATTTCATTCTATTCCCTTCTGGCTTGATGAGTTTCTGTTGAGAAGTCAGTAGCTAGTCTTATGGGGGTTCCTTTGTAGGTAACTTTCTGTTTCTCCCTTGCTGCTTTTAAGATTCTTACTTTGTCGTCGGTGTTTGCCAATTTAATTATAATGTGCCTTGGTGTCGGTTTGTTGGGGTTCATTTTGCTTGGGACTCTGTGAGCTTCTTGGATTTGTGTGGGTTTTTTCTTTCCTATATTGGGGAAATTTTCTGTCATTATTTCTTCCAACATGTTCTCTATTCCTTGTTCAGTTTCCACTCTTTTTGCAACCTCAATTATATGGATGTTATTGTGTTTCATGTTATCCCAAAGTTCCCTTAGGCTCTTCTCTTGCTTTTTAACTTTTTTTTCTAGAAGCTGCTATACTTAGGTATTTTTTCCTACCGTGTCTTCTAGCGCACTGATGCTGTCCTCTGCTTCTTTTAGTCTACTTTTGATGCTTTCTATTGAGTTCTTTATAGCAGTGATGTCATTTTTCATTTCTTCTTGATTATTCTGCATTTCTTTTAGGTTCTTCCACATTTCTTCCTGCTTCTTATGCATTTCTTCTTGCTGCTTCTGCATTTCTTCTTGCTTCTTCTTCATTTCCTCTTGGCTCTTACATTGTCGATTTTGTCTTCCATTCTTTTCATACACCTTATGATCATTTCTCTGAACTCTTTCTCTGGCAGGCTTATTTCTGCTTCTAATTCGTTTACTTCCTTTTCTGGTGATACCTGCCTATCTGTCGTATGCAGGCTCTTTCTTCTTCTGGCCATGGTTTTTCTTCTCCAGGTGTCTGGTTATGTAATTCTCTCTCCTACATTGATTCAAAGGCACAAACTACACCACGACCAGGTACAACACACAAGGCACTGAACAGAAATGTATTCATGATGTTAATAATCACCAATAAGGTGACCACCAATGAAAGACAAATTAAGGGTAAGTAGAGAAAGAGGAAGAGGAAATTGAGGGAAAAAGAAAGGAAAGAAGTGCCAAAATCAAATTGGGAGAGGGAGAAAAAAAATAAATGAACTAAAAATAAAATAAAAATTTAAAAAAAGGAGAAGAAGAAAAAGAAAAAGAGCAAGAAAAACAAATTCAGAGAGAAAAGAAAGTGGATAAGAGAGAAAAGGGGAACAAAATATAGATGTCAGGAGAAAACTCCAATAGAACAGTCACTAATCCCAATAAAGGCCAGCAACCAGTACCTAGAGATTAATAGAAACTGCAGATAACAACTGGTATTGAGGGAGGCGAGGGAGAAGAGAGGTAAAAAACAAAGCAAGCAAGAAGCAAAATAAAACAAGTAGAATACACTAAAACAATCTCACGAAAAAGTTCAAAAAATCGATATAATCAATGTTCAGGCCAATAGTAACAAAAGAACATAGAGAAAAAACAACTTTTTGACTGGTGAAGACAAGAGGAGAGAGGTTTGTATGGACTTGTAGTAGGGGATTTGAAATTAGATATATAAGTGGGGTGAAATTTTAACCAGGTAACGAGAAAGAATAGGGGGAAACTAAAGTTGGAAAAGGGAAAGAGAAACAAGACAACAAAATGGGGAAAGTTAGGAGGAAAATTTTGGCTTAAAGGTAGAGTTGAGTTGGAGTAAAATTATGCTAAAGGAAAGATGAAAATAGAATGTCCAAAAAGGTAAAGTACTAGTAGTAATTAATAGTAGTAGTTGAAAACAAAAATGTAATAATCAAAAAGGTAAAATCAATTGAGGCGGAAAGAAAAAAATTTAATTAAAATATGTAAAAATGAAAAATAAAAAACATTAAAAAAGAAAAAAGGAAAAAAAAATAGAGTGGTCATTCACTTCCACTATTGTTCTGCTTGGCACTCCTGTTTCTCAGTAGGGAAGGTATTGCAGATCCCTGTGTTCCCCTGTAGGTGTTTTAATGTCTTTATTCTTTTGTGGTTATGCGAGAGTCAATTTGTGTGTCATCCACTGGGTGATAGTGTTTCGGAATTGATCTCTGAGACAAAGCACGGGACCTCTCTAGGCTGTGCTCAGATCCTGCTACTCTGTGGTTCTCAATGCCGGTTTGTGGGAATTTTGCAGCCGGGACACTGTAATAACTCCTAGGCTGTCCCTCTGCATCGGATAAAAAAATGAGCCGTTTTCTAGAGCTCTTCTCTGTCAACAGCTCGGAGAGTTTGCCTCCACACTTAGGGATCACACCCTGCCCAACTCCTCGGACCTCTCCAGAGGCAGCTTTCCCACAGCCGGGCTCCCAGTGTGCGTGTCTCTGTTCTGAGGGGCAGGAGACCTCACCTTATCCCAGGTGAAATCTGACCTTTCCGTGTGCCATGTGGATCTCTGAATCCGCCACGTGTCTGTGCCGATTGGAGAGCGGTGTTCTGGGTCCCTGGCTGTTTGGTGGGTGTTTCAGCCAGCTGCAGCTTTCAGACCGCTGCAGACATCCACCTCCCTCTGCAAGATGGCGCGGTCTCCGTGTTCGCGCTGGCAGCTCTGGCCACCAAAAACCCCGTCGCAGTGGGGCTGCCTGGCCAGGAGTGCCCCGTCCAGCAGTTTCCCGCCTTCTCCTGGAGGACAACTAATTCATAGCTTGCCAACAAACACTCCCCATGTGATTCTCAGCTGCTCTCTCTCTCTGCCCAACGACAAAGCTCCAGATATGTCCGTCTATTCCGCCGCCATTTTTCTCATTCTATAAATAAGGTTTTGAACTCTATGTCCAGTAGTTTGCTTTTTCCATTTCTTTCATTTGTGTCATGTTTCTTTGTCTTCTCATTTTGGCTGCTTCCCTGTGTTGATGGAGTGGCTTTGTGTGCTAGTTGTCCTTTATGACCCAGTAGCTCCGCCTCCCCAATCACCTGAGGTGGACACTCTTGGTGCACCCCTTTGTGGGCTGGGTACACAGTCTTGTTGTAGTTAAGCCTTTATTGCTATTGGTACACCGGGAGGAATTGACCTCCAGGCCAATTCTCTGTGAGGATTAGCTGTGTCTATAATGGAAGAACTGCTGTGCTGGAGACACCCCTATGGGGCAGGACTTGCTTCAGTGGGGCTTTGATGCTCACTGAGTCTGCCTCTTGAGTGTTTCACTTATATATGTGAGGAGTTGGAATCTGGTGTCATCTCATATTGACCTCTAGGTACACTGGTTCCTGGATCTCCAAAGAGGTGCAAGTCAGCTACTGTCTGAGGCCACCCAGCAGAAGTTACAGGGAGATATGCAGATTTCTCCTCTTAGTTTGGTGGGCTTCGAGTTTTCTAGCCCAGTTGCAATTTGTTAGGTTAAGCTGCTAGAGGGCCGGCCATTCATATGTAAAAGCTACTGTACACAGCTGGATGGGTTTGTAAATTGGGCGGGGTGGGGTCTCAGGGGATCCCTAGAGCATGGCAAACAGTGCTGGCTGCCTGTCAGCCCTCTCTTGGTCTCTGTGTTTCTGCATTCTGCAGTAAGCAATGATTCCTGTGTGTACCTTTGTGAGAAAGCCACCCTCTCTTTCCAACCTGATAGCAGACAGTCCAGTTTCTCCCTGTATGAGTTTTGGTGCCCAGAATCTTACTGGAAACTGGAGTTCAGAGAGTTGGGAATGTGCAACACTCTCCCAATTCAAAAAAAACAGTACACGCCAGCCCGATTCATACACGTCTCTGTACTTCTACCTTTCTGAGCCTCTATACGTCCTACCAGGTCTTAATGCACTTTTTTCTTTCCTTCTAGTTGTAGAACTTCCACTCTACCAGCTTTCCCGTGGTTCTGGGGAATAGTTGTTTTGTCTTTTAGTTGTAGTTCTGGTGTGGTTGTGAGAGGCAGCACATACAGGTGTATACCTTATGTCACCATTTTGGTTCTCTCACCTGAACTCTTACTGAATCCCAGGTAAGATATAAATTTTCCAAGTCTTATATTTCTTCTGTATAAATTAGAATAGATGAATTCTGTTTTCACAGAGTCACTGAGGATTGAGTGAACTATACTGTATGTGAATGTACTTAGCAAATACTTGAAAGAAATATAACATGTACTTTATAATATTTCCTTTCCATTCTTTTGTATCGGTGAAGATATAAAAGGTGTTCTTTGAAGTGTTAAAACATAATGAGGTGATTTAAAAAGAATAAATGTTTGCCATTTTAAAATAAATTCACCTGAAATATTAATACATGACATATGAAAATAAAAAGGGTGGGGCTTTCTTGCCTTCCCCAATATTAAAATTTAACATAAAATAAAAAATTAAGAGTATAATATGTATATAAGAATCAACAGACAGATCAGTGAAATAAAATAGATAATCTTAAAAGAATTGCTAATATGTAAATCAATTTATAAAATAAATCCCATAGAAGATTCAACACGTGTTATAAAAACTAGTTCTTTGGGATAAAAGATCAAATTATTATATTATTATTATTTTTTTTTAAATATATTTTATTGATTTTTCACAGAAAAGAAGGGATATTGATAGTAAGTCAGAAACATCAATGAGAGAGAAACATCGATCAGCCGCCTCTTGCACACCCCACACTGGAGAAGTGCCCGCAAGCAAGATACATGGCCCCAACCGAAATCGAACCCAGGACCTTTCAGTCCGCAGGCCGATGCTCTCTCCACTGAGCCAAACTGGTCTGGGCCAAATCATTATACTATTTATCAACATAATTTTCATTTGAATCTGTAAAAAAATTATTAAAATGGCAAGGTTTTTTTAAAAAATACAAAACAATAAAAAAGTTATAAAAGTGAATATTTAGTAATTTGACTAAATATAAACACAATACTTATGTACATAAAAATATAAATAAATTCACAAAATAAAAATGTAAGTAAACAAATGAACTGGAAAATATTTGCAACAAATATGAAAAAAGTAGAGTTCTAGCAAATGATCTATAATAATAAAAGCATAATATGTTAATTAGACTGGACAGCTGAACAACCTTCTGGATGTCATTCCGGACGATCTTCTGGATGAAGCCAGGGCAGTGGGGGCCAAAGCAGAGGCAGCTGCCACTACATGCAGGGGCTGAGCTAGAGGCAGTTAGGGGCAATCAAGCAGGCAGGTGAGCAGTTAGGGGCTATCAGGCAGTCAGTCAAAGTGGTTAAGGATGATCAGGCAGGCAGGCAAGCAGTTAGGAGCCAGCTGTCCCTGATTGCCAGAGGGATGTCCCCCAAGGGGTTCCAGATTGAGAGAGGGTGCAGTCCATGCTGAGGGACCCTCCCCCATGCACGATTTTCATGCACCTGGCCTCTAGTTAAAAATAATAACCCAGTGGAAAAATGAATAAAGGTCATGTATAGCCTTGCAATAGAGAAAGAAAAACAAAGGTCCTAAAAACATATGAGAAAAAAATTGAACTTCACTAGTAATAAGAGAGATGCTAATAAAATGACATTATTTTAATTATTGCTGGAAACTTTATAGTGCTCTGTATTATTGACACAAATATTCTATAAGGAAGTCTGTTACATGAAGAAACTTAGGTAAGCTCATATCTATTGTCTCCTTAATCCTAATTCTAAATCTGGATCTAATTTTATATTCATAGCCATAACCACAATTTCTTAATCTATTGTAGCAAAGTGTTCAAATATACTATCAATAATTCTCAACCAATTTGATGTGTGTTTATTATAGCATAATTTATAAGGAAAAGTTGGCAATGATAAGAAACGGAAATAATAAAATAGTTAAATCTTACATATATATGTAAAAAATGTTATGCCAGCATTAAAAATTGAGGTTTCAAGAATTATCTGAGGAAATGTTCATAATATAATATTAAATAAAATACAACAAGCAAACATGACATAGAAAAGAACACAATCTGGTACCTATTTGACCAAAAAGAAAATGCATTCAAAAAAAAAGGAAAGGAATCTCACCAAAAATGAGAGCATGCTTGTTTCAAAATGGCAAAATTAAAGATATTTTTTATTTTATATTTTATACTTTGTTTGTTTTCCAAATCTTGTTTACAATGTCAAAACTAGAAGAAAATCAAAGTTTTAAAAATAAATTGATCATATAAAAGGTAAACATTTTTCTCTTGGATCAAATCAGCCCAAATACAGAATTTCGTACTACCAAATTTCCGAGTACTTAATAAGGTCAGAAAAATTAATTTGATTTTATGGTACAAAGGTTCAAAAATGAGATGCACACTACATGCTTGGGATATGAATATTTCTAATATTGGACCTACAAACAAAGTACACTATTTTGCATATTTTAGCTCTTTTCTCTTAGGTCTTTACGTGACCTTCCCCTTGATTTGCCTAATTTAAATGACTTCTTTGAGTGGCATGTAGTTGCATAATCATTATTTTAATTACCATTATTAACCTGTTTGTGTGATAGCAGATAATTTGAATAAATGATTTTCACATTTCCTTTTTACAGCTACAGATGCAGTATAGATAGACTATATGATCAATTTTACCTACCTATGTGCAAATAATATTCAAAGTCAGATGAATTTTGATGATATTTTTATTTTCTACAGTCCTCTAAAAGCAGAAGTAATTTGTTACTTGTAAGAATCCTTAAAATTTAAATTACTTAACAGTTACTTTCACTTTTGGACTCATTAGCAATTATTTATTAAATAACAAATCTCAAAGAAATAGGGCATATCAGATCTTTCAGGTGCCCTATTTATATTCCAAATAAACTAGGCATCTGGATAGTGGAGGTGAGGACAATATTCACTATCCCATGAGGCACAGAGCATGGTTCTGTAACATGGGGTCAGAAGGGACCGGTCTGCTTAGGTTGGGAGGTTACAGCTGTCACCTCTTCCTATAATTAACCAACATTTCTTTAAAGTTCCCTACACGTTGCCATAAGGTAACATCTGATCTGCCATAATTGACATCAATTTTGTTTTCTTTGTGCATATGTCTATGTCAGGTGTTATGGAGACAATCAAGAATAGAAGGCGGGGTCCTGACCCTATTTACAAAGATTGCCCTTCCAGCAGAGGAGGCTTGTTGTTACGTATGCCTCCTGCCTCCAATACTAACAGGACAAAATCCTGTGCTTCTGAACAGCAAAAAGTGTGCTATAGCAAAAGGTTCCCAAATGGCAAGCCCTGAGCAAAGACACTAGTGCAATTGGATGACTCAGAGCAGATAGAGGGGTTTTAATTAAGAAGGGAGGCCCAGGAATTACAGGACCAAGAAGCTTCCCAAGTCAAGATACAGAAGAGAGAACAGAGTTAGAATCAATTATACTACACAGTATAATTATCCACTTGAGCCAGAAAGTCTTCCTAGAGTTATCCTTTTTCTCTCTTACATCCTAGTTCCAGCACATTATCAAATCTTCCAAACCTTCCTGCTTAAAATTTCTTCCACCTGTACCCTTATACCATGTCCTGCTTAGTGCTCTTGCCTTAATTTAGGACTTAAGTATGCTACTACAACAGTCTTCTAACAGATCTTGCTTACTGGGTTTTAGATCCTCAAAAATCTATCTTATATTCTTCTGTCAATGTGATCATTTTAACGTGCAAATCATGACCATCTTAAATCGCTTCAGTTTAAAACCCTGATCTTTTATATTAGCTTTACATTTGCAGCATATAAAATTGCTGATATTAGACTTGTTTTGACCCATGAAAGCAATTTTATAATATACTTAAAACCTATGTCAGGAGACTTTGGGCTGCAAGTAACAGAATATTCAACTCAAATGGCTTAAAAATAAAAGCATTAATAATTTTATATAAAGAATATCCTTTAAGATTATGCTTTATACCCTCCCTTTTCAATATATTTTCTTGCAATAGCACTTATTATTATTAAAGGTTATTATTTCACCTATCATAGCAATTAGTGTCCTTCACTCATAATAAACTCCAGTTCTTCAAGACAGGAGTGTGGGAGCCCCTTTCCATGTCATGCGTGGTTCAAGTTTCCAGTTCAGGGTTTGGGTTCTGGAGGAGGCCGCGCACAAATGAAGAGACTAGAAAAGTATTAATTTGGCGATATTGGGGGGCCAGGCAGGAGCCTTTCTCTAGTGGAAAAGACTACCCCTTGCTTTGTCCTTTTTCTCCCTCTTATTAAGACTATGGGATACACCCATGACCTTTAGGCAGGAAATTACAAGAACAGAGGTTTACATGAAACAAACAGGTAGAGGCTGCTTCCACTAACAATGTTTCAACTAAACAGTGAGTGATTGATTAGCTCTGACCTTTCAGAGCAATTAAAGTTGACCAGCCTTCTGGTCTCCTGTTCACATCTTTCTATTAGTGAGACAATGTTTGGTTTTCAGCACAGGAGTAATGCTTAATTCATCTCCAGAGTTCCAGAACCTTGTGGTGTCTTGTGGATTAGAGAATGAATGGATGGTTTGATGAAATAAACAAATAATTGACTAAACAGGATGGGGCCAGATCTTCTACACTAGTTATATGGATGCAATCCAAATGTTCCCATTACTTACTCCACACAATAGATTAGAGATTCTCAGAACAACACATCCTTTTCCCAGTATCTCTAAATGAGCTTGTGATACTGAGACTGTTGTGAAAACAATTATATTCTTGTTTTCAGATCTGACAATATAAATACAAATTAATACCAATATCATGATATTGATTGTATAACTAGCTACCCAGAGGCAATCAATGCAAATTAGTGCCCTCAAAAATTATATTACTTTATTCTTATTTATAAAAATATTCTGACCATGTATATTTATAATTGTACTCTCAAGCAATGTGGTTTAAAATGAACTTGAATATTTAGTGCCAAATTTAGCAAAATATTAATGCTTACAGAAAGTACTTTTAAAATTGCTGGCTAATATTCCCTGCAATATTTGTTAATAAAAAAGTGAGACTTAATTCAAAAGATGCTTCTCTAAAGATATGCAAATAATCAGTTATAGAAAATTAAGTGGTTTATTATCACTTCATTTTAAATTTTATGTTGAAAGCCTTGTGTAATAGAATAAAAGAATAAAGAACTGGATTCTGAGAGCACACCGTAAGCATCAAGTGAAATAGTCCTGTAAATGATTAACCCTACAGAGCTGTATGGTTTGTAAGGTTATAATAATGTATTTGTTTTTCTATGCCACATTAAATGCCAAATGTTCTGCTCTTTTTTAAGTTCTATGCATCATGTAAAACACGTGTGGTTTCTGAAGTTCTCTTAGCCTATTCTCAAAAGAAAATTCCCTACTTGGACTTGCATATAATAGAGTAAATTTATAATGTCTAAAATAGATGGTCATTGCTAACATTCAGTGGAATCAGAGGTGTCTGGCCTTACTTATCAATTCCAACTTTCCAACTCTCTCCTTGAGCTTCACACCACCCCCTATCCCCGCTCCAGTTAAGAATTTTGCAGAGGTGAGTGCTGAGAATATAACCAAGTCTTGTATTATATAATAGAGCACACACTTAGAAATTTTATGTTCACTACAAAACACACAACAAAACACACATGCCAATAAATCTCAAGAGTATGGAAAGTTAACACTAGGATGAACAGTATATTCTAAGATGACTTGTGGTTATAAAATGGAAGGAAGTGTGTGTGTGTATCTGTGTGTGTGTGTGTGTGCGCGCGCGCGCACGCACGCAAGCATGCACATATAGACTATTATAAGCAACAGAACCAACTTGAAATTTCTCTGTAAAGATAGCACAACAGTTAGTACCAAATTTCTATCTCTTAAATGATGATTTAATTTTCAGAAACTTTAGGTAAATTTGCAGTCATTAAAAGTATGGCAATTTGGAAGAGTCACTCTGGATTTTGGAGGTCTCTACTGCTGGGGTTACTCAGTGATGCAGAAGGTTTTTATGAGAGAGAAATTTCACAGCAATTTGCTGGAATTATACGAATTAGCAATTCCACAAAACAAGTTTTATCACTGTGAGTCTCTGAACTTCTGTCTTCTACACAATTCAGATCAGGAATCAGGAGAGACATTAAGCCAAACCAAAGAAAGACTAGAATCTGTCCTGATTTTAATTCTTGAGGAGATCTGCTGCCAGTAAGGACCAGGGTATATGGATACATCATATGTCATAAGGTATATATGAACCTAAATGATGTATCTGTGACAAGCATAAGGCAAACCAACAGCTAGAATGCAAAGGAGTTCCTTTGAACAAATCTGACGTCATGTATCTGATTCAGATTGTCAGTCCAGGTATAGAAAAAGGTTATAGGCATCAGCAGTAGCAGCAGGTAATAGAACTCATTCATAGAGACCTTGGGAGCCAAAATAAAAACCAGGTCAACCACAGGGTGGTTTTAATGGAGAATGATCTTGACAGCTGGTCTCTTCACCACCACCACCACCCACCACCATCTCGATTCGAAGCCAGACTTAGATCCAGTATGGTCTCCTGCTAAGTCTACAGATGGGAGATTCAGAAGCATGAAGAGGCTGGTTTTGTTAATTAATGGTTAGTTTCTGGGGCAATGCAAAGTTGGCACATTGCCAGGCAACAATGTTTCCTCCACCTCTGTCTTCCTACATTTGCCCCAATCAGAATCTCTGGCTGCCATCTTCCTTCATTCTTCACATGTGCCTCCCCTTTCTCCACCTCACCCTCTACCATGAACATCTTTGTGAGTATCTCCTATTTCTGTGATAATGCTCCTACCATTTTCATGGAATGGAGAGGAATTTCCTTCTTTCTTGGACAAGGCAATGTTAACACTCTTCCTCAATAAACAATCTGTCCATCTACCTATTCTGAAACATCTTCTTACAGCTGGATGCCACAAGATTGTTGGGCTCACTAATATGTTTATTTTGCTCTTTAATTCATCTCCTTACTTTCCAGATAAGCTGACATTTCTCTTCTTCCTCTATAACAATTGTTCTTAATGTGAATTATATGAACACATATGATCTGTGAATCTCTTGAAATTATATTTTTAGCTATATTTCTGAATGTATATTTTTCTGAAAAGACTCCATCATTTTCTTCTGTTTCTCAGTGGGACTGGTGACCTGGTGACATAAAATAGTTAAGAATCATTAATTTATAACATATATTTTATTAATTGGCTTCCTGTCATTTTCTGTCTAATATAACAATGGTACCACTACTATAATTATTAGTGGAATTTGTACAGCACTTTACCCTACAATATTCTTTAAAGTGCTCTTTCATATCCATAATTTCATTCGAAACTCATGGGTTTCCTAATGAGGGGGCAGATCTTTTTATATCCATTTTCTAGAGAAAAAATAGACTCAGAGAGGCTAAAGGTATCCAGCTAAGTATATGGCAGAGCAGAGCTGCGGCCAGTACCCAAGTATCTTGACTCCTGGTGTGAAAGCAAAGAGAGGGCTTTTGCATGGCCAAGTTTTTAGTACCTTCTTGGGACTTTTCCTTCTTCTGAATGCATTTCCTTTTTAATACTGCCTTTGATATTATAAAATAAGGTCAGTGTGCATTTTATCCATATTTCCTCTATTTCCAAATGGAGGACTACTACATAATGTGATTTTCCTGTAGGGCCCTGAGTTTTTTCTGTACTGTATTTAGAAGTAGAATGACTCACTGCTTTAAAACATAAGACATGAAGTTAGTAGTCCAAGTAGCTGTGTGTCTCTGTCTTAAATTTTCCAAGTGAATTTAGGTAAAACACTTAATATTTCGTTCTCAATTAATCTGTGAAGTTAAATATTATTTTATACCAGTAAAGTAACAGTTAATAACTGATTGAAGACTTAAAAGATTTATACTCACTATGTAAATAATATGTGTAAATCTCTGATGTTATTTTGAGCAGGTCAGTGCTTCCTGAGCTAAATTAATAATAATAATAAAAAAGTCTTATGAGTACAAGATTGAATGTGTAATTCATTTCCTGATTACACTGTTTATAAGATAAATCCACATTTTCCTACATTTCTGGTTGATTATTTCCCCCACTAAATTTACTGTCTCATCAAAGCAGTGTTTGTTCATTTGTAGAATCATTTAGCATGTATTGGACTATGGGGACCTGAGATGGAACTTTTCCCATTTAAGAAAATAGCCACTCTGTATTTAGATTCCTGTAGGGGACACTTTAGGAGAGTGATGTTGTTATATCACGCCTACAAATACCTCATCTGGGTTTGGAGCCTCTGATAGATCTGCTCATTCAAGATAGTGGCACTTAGCAATTCAACAAGATGTAAGTTGGCTAATAAACAAAGCCAGTGTTCTCTGGGGGTTTGAACAACACTTCCTGTGTTTGACTCTGGTTGCCCTGAAGTTGTTTTAAGCCCGGCACTGCTGGTGATGTTTCCCCTGGTGCACAGAACAGCTCATGCCATGTCAAAGGGCGTTGACCTTTTCACTCATAGAACAAAAGGACTGGAAACAAATTATGCTCTGAGAACTGGTCAAAGGATAACAAGAAAAGGGGGGTGGAGAGATGGCCTGGCATTAAAAAAAAAAGTGATGAACACAAATTCTAAGCTTCAGAGCATTATCTTGAGAGTATTGGCTCTCTAACTAACTTTTTAAAAAGTATAATATGAGCATTTGTTTTAATTTACTCTGAAACCACCCACCCCATCCCTTGGCTCTCTTCATAGAACACGATGAACCAACTACTGTTGTCTCTATTCCCCCTCTCCAATTGAGTCTCCTCCAATTTATGAGCTGTCCACCATCGAGCTGAGGCTTCCAGAGAGAATGACTCATCTACAAGTTTTGCTCGCCATTTCTAAGAGTATATTCGGTGTGAAGAACTGGATCATACAGCATATTCAAACACATACTAGGGTACAGAATTTGAGTGGGAGGAAGAGGACAGTGCTAAAATAGAACTGTTGTTGAAGTTAAAGAATTGGAGGCCTGGCCCAGCCTTTTCAGCTATGTAGCTTCAGCAACACCTACAGTTCCTTGCCAAGAATGGCACACCACATTAATGCAGTGAAAATGAGGAGTCCCTGGTGGTTTCCTTTGGGGGAAAAAGAGAAACATAGTAGTATTAAAAGATACTTAATGGAAAAAGTAATCAAAACTCAAATGAACTAGTGATGCTGTACTTCACTATTGTTTCAAGCTGATGGAAAAATACTTCTTCCTTATATTCGTGAAATTAAACAACATCATTTGCCCAGGAGCTACTTGTACAGATACCTGTGCTGGATGAGCTGATCATAGTCCTTAAGATATTGTTCAGGATATAGTAAACCCAAATGAAACTTGACACAATTTCAGGGGCTGCTCTCCTTTCTTCCAACTATTCAAAGTCAGTTATGGAAACCCAGTTATAATCTCACATTTAGAGTTCTGCCTTTGAAAGCAGTGATCACAAAGCTAACAATCAGGGGTCCATGTTCCAGCACACCCCACAGTGTGGCCAAAGTAGCTTTCTTTTGCTGGAACTAACACTCCCTCAGGGTCTTTTCTTCCTTTGAGGCTCTCTCTCTCTCTCTCTCTCTCTCTCTCTCTCTCTCTCTCTCTCTCTCTCTCCCTCCCTCCCTTTCTTTCTCCTTCCCCCGCTTGCAGAAAAGTTCCTATTACTTTTTTCTTAGTGATCTATAATCAATTAAACCAAAGTTTTATG
>PVJN01049964.1:0-15031 GCA_004026805.1 Lasiurus borealis
AACCTGAAAATTATTCCAGTGTGGGGTGGGTGCTCCACATGGTTGAGGAGAAAGAGCTGTGGGCCAGAGACGGGATGCCTGACTCCTTCCCCGGCATTGCCCCTAAACTAGCTTGGGGGGACTCAGGAGAGGAAGTTGTCTTCTCTGGGCATCCGTGTTGTCATTTGTAAAACACCATCCAGCAGTCATTTGCTAAATATTGAACGCAAAACATCCACATTTTCTTTTCCGTTCCCCTTACAAGACTCTACGAGGTAGATAGTACTCTCCCCCATATTAGAGGAGAAGAAACAGAGGCATACAGACACCGGGACTGCCCTATAGTATTCAGCTACTACTCTTAAGTGGCAGAACCTGCTGGAACCGGGAGATTTGAACCCAGAAAGTGCTCTAACCTCTAAGACAGATGACCTCTGCTGTGAGGAGGAAATGGAGAGGAGAGCTCAAAGCACTTTAAAGGAATTTAAACAACTGTGTTCTATAATCATTTACAGGCGGCATAATCCCTAGGAGGGATGTGCATGCGAGCCGTTTTCAGCTCATTGACTTGCTTATTCATTGCTTATCATCCCATCGGTGAGCATCAAACCACAGTTCTCCTCTTTCACCTCGTTTGTTTTTGGTGTCACTTCTCTCGCATTGGCTGCTTTCAGGGGGGAGTCGGCACCACTTCTTGCCCAGTGGGGGAGTGTGAAATATGAGGAGCCATTCACACATACCCACAGACATCAACACACACACACACACACACACACACACACACACACTCATAGTAGTTTGTGATACACATGCACGCTTTCAGAAACTGATAATGTAAGAATCTGTCATTATTCCATCAGTGCACATAGCATGTGTATAAATAATTTTCCAGAATTGGGGTTTGGCGTAAAGAAATGCGGTGATACAGGGAGAAAGTGCAGAGACAAGTACCGAGGAGAATTCTGAGACCCTCTCCCCCCGCCCCCAACCCCGCCCCAGCTTCAGCTCCACCCTTGAATTCTGCTATGAACGTATGAACGTCTCCCAGGTCATCCATCCTCCTGAGACCCTCATCCTTAAGGGGCAGTAAGTTGGCTGTGACCTCCATGTCTCTTCAGGAGCTGATTCTGAGCTTGAACCCTATATCTGGGTGTGTGTCTTCCAGACAGCGGTGGTCATCAGACTGCAAGCTTCAGAGGTTGGGGGTCACATGTGTGGAATTCTCCAGTCTCTGGTTTGGTACTACGTGCAGTGAACACTTTGGTGATGACCACATTTTTCTTTCTTGCTACTGCTTTTTTCTTCAGTTTGCTTAGGAGGCAGACAGGAAAGATGTTGATGGATATCCTTTAATGATGGATAGCCCAGAATTGTGACATTCAACAAACTAATTGAGTCACTTCATATGCACCTGTGGAACACTGTGATGATGTCATTTCATTTTGTTTTAACCCTTAATGTGGACAAAGCACATGTGTGATTAGGTTGCACTGAGACTTCCCAAAAACTCCTTGAGAAGGGTTGAAAGGGATACAAATATTACCTACCTCATCACGTTTATGAGGATTAAATGCAATAAGCTATACAGTAAGCACTAAGCAAACACCGCTAAATATTACCACTGGCACAGGACTGGCCCACATGACTAACGAGGACCCACAGCTCAGAGAAGCTAAGTCACTTGCTCAGGGTTGTCCAGTGAAAGCGGTAGAATCTGGGTAAGAATCAAAGTCTCCAAACTCATCTTAGGAAATTATCGGTTGAGACTGCAGTCATGGAAGGAGAAAAGCAAAGCCTCAGAGAAAGAGCATCCACAACAGGTTTTACGGTGGGCGAGCAGCACAAGTATGTAGGGCAGGGTGCGGCCCAGGTCACGCACCACCGGCCGCTACACCATTTGTTTTGGGTTTTGCAAATGCTGTCTTCCCTCTGCACCCTCACATGCATTGCTCCCATCCCTTCCCATCTTCCCCCAGTCCTTTTACCCAAGTAACACTCATGCTGCCAGGCTCAACCCTAACATCTCTTCAAGGGGGCTTTCCTGAGCCTAGGGTGGGTTTGCACCTACTGATAGAAGCACTGTAACCATCTTTTTTTTAAAAAAAAATATTTGTCCAATAGTTACCTTCCCAGTTCGACTGTACGCAACAAGAAGCCACTACATTTATCTTGCTTGCTGGCTGAGGTTATCCCTGGAACCCTATGGCTTCCGGCACATTAGTTAAGGGCAGAGCAATAGAAGGCTGGAGAGGTAGAAGACTAGGAAAAAAGAGGGAAGACATGGACTTAAGTTGTTTTCCCACGTTGCCACAGAGTGCCTCTGAGAGGTGCTGTTGGAGGAGTGAGGGAATGTAGAGCAGGCGACTGGAGGAGTGGAGAAGAAAGGCTTCAACATACAGGAGACATGTGGAGAAGAGAATCAATGCAAAGCCTAGCACGGGTGTCCGTCCGGAGGAGCCCATGGCTAGGCCGAGCCTTCGACACATAATGAAAGGGGCAGGGAGGGAGCCATCTCTGCCACACTGCCTCTTGTTGGCTGCCTTTTGCTAGAAAGAGACTAGAACTCTCTGTTCCTCACCGATGATGAACCCGGAAGCAGGCTGGGGAACACAGAGATAAACCCGCTGAGGGGCCAGGAGAGGAGGGGTTTCCACCAGGTTGACAGATTTCTGACTGCTGTGTTGACAGCAAAGGCCCATAGTGGTGGGACTTTTGGCAGGAAGCATCCACCCACCTCTGCGGGGATCAGGAGTGTGCCAGGAGGTAAAGCCCCCCCAGGCCCTCCAGATTCAGGCTGTTTTCCCTCCCCGGTACCCTCGCACCCTCTGAGGCGGTGGCGCCTGGATGATCCCTCGAGCCTCCTCCCAGGTGAGGGCAACAGAGGGAGGAGGTGAGGCTGAAGCTTCGGCAGGGCCCATACTGTTTACGTTCCCACCCCCCTGGCCTTGGGAAGCCCCACGTTCCCACAGTCACTGAGGCAGGAAGGTCGCCACGGACACCTCATCTGTCTGGGTGGCTGACTAACTGCAGATAAGCAGCAGCTGCTGCCTCCCTGAGCGGGCCGCCTCCCACCCTGGCCCTGGAGGGAGAAGGCCCGGCCGTGCCCGCTGTGTGCACGTGAGGCCTGACGAATGACACGACCGGGGCAGCTCCGAGCTGCGAGTGTCACCTTCTGCTCTTACATTGGCCCAGCGCCCTGTTCTGCAATCACTCTGACCGCCGCCCGCGAAGAACGCAGAGATGTTTTTGTATCTATTTTGCAGGTGAGTAAACAGCTTCAGGATCTTCGAGTGACTGGTCCCACGTCTCACAACTAGTCCGTCGAGGCTGTTTCCCGTCTCTGCTCAGCGGGTCTGTCCGTCACTCCACGCAAAGACAGAGAGCCCAGTGGACAAGTTCCGATTTTATCCCTGAAAGAGAATCTGTTTTCCCGGGTTTAACCTGTCTTCACCCACTCGGGGGTGCAGCGAGAGACATTTCAGTCCTGGAGTTTGAATCCTGATTCCTCGTCCTGTGGCCAAGTAACTCAGCAGCCGTGTGACTGGGGGCCTGATTGCCCTGAATCTTCGCTTCCACAGAGATAACACGGAGATATTGTTTACGTTGCAGGGTTGTTGCCAAGGTTAAGAGTGACAGTAAACCTCTACTGACTGTGCCCCACACCCAAAACTCAGGTCTTAGGAGCACTGATTCACTGAAGTCTCACAGCCCTATGTTATTTCATACATGCTATGCTATTTCACTTTATAGATGAGGGGGAAATGGCAGAGAGGGAAAGAAACTTACCCCAGGTCACACGGCACACATGTAGCAGAGCCAGGATTCTAACCCAGCTGTCTGCCACCAAAGCCAAGTGCTTCATCTCCGTGCTCTACTTACTATGCAAATTATGTTTATGGCCTATGATAGGGCCTCAAGCAAACAGCTGTTACTAGGTATGGAGCCAGAGTTGGCTTGACTTAGAAGCAAAGTGAAGGGCTAACTGAACGAATTAGATCAGTGGTCGGCAAACCCTGGCTCGTGAGCCGCGGTTTGCCACTCTGTTGACTAATGAGTTTGCCGATCACGGAATTAGATAAACCAAAAGACCTGTCCACTCAAAAGTTTCATATGCTTCTTCTTATAGGTTTATTTCTAGTCTGCAGAGGCAAGATTTTTTTAAAGAAAAGAATCAGAGGGAAAAATAGATATAGAGGCAAAGGAGCATTGAACAGACTGTCAAACTACAGCGGGAAGGCGGGGGAGGTTGTGGGGGTCGGGCTGTAAGAGATCAACCGAAGGACTTGTATGCATGTATGTAAGCATAACCAATGGACACAAGACACTGAGGGGGGGGGGTGAGGGCATGTACTGGGGGGAAGGGGAGGCTGATGGGGGGAAAAAAAGGAGACATATGTACTACTATTTGTAATACTTTAAACAATAAAAAAAAAGTTTCATTTGCCATGGTTTCTCTTTTTCCCCCAATGGAGTTGTTCCTTTAGAGCAGGAAGACAGCTTAGGGACATTTGCCAAAAATGTTGGGAGACATGTTTTGGTTGTCATGACAGTGGGGGCGCTACTGGCATCTAACGGGTAAGGCCGAGGATGCTGCTAAATACCCTGCAAGGCACAAAGCAGTCCCCACAACAAGGAACTACGTGGCCTCACTTGTCAATATGCTGAGGTTTAGAAACCGCTTTAATGTTAAGAACTGAGTGTTCAGTATTGAGTCAAGACGATGTTAGGCTCCTGAAGAGCCCTGATAATACACAAGTTTGCCACATGGAACTGCAAAGTATGTTCTGTTGAGCACTGATGGCTGTTAAAACAGCTTAATATCCATGACTATTTGTTATTACCTATTGTTTTTGTTGCCGTTATTGCCTAGCAAAGATGTGTGCCTAGAAAATGGTCAGGCTGATTTGGGCCTTGTGGTGGGTTAGAAAATTGAAGTTGCTTCTCTGTCAATTTTGTTACCAACCCTCAGATTGCTGACATTTCTTCTGACGTGTTTAAGTAGGTCATAAATAAACGCACAGCAATGCCATTTCCTTTCAGTGTGCAACTCTATGAATCCTTGATCTCTCCCAGTTCAGTCAGCTCTTATTTTGTCCCTCCCCTCCCATTATGTATACACACAACATATTTTTTTAAAAAGTCTGATATTGTTGGCCTCTTTTAGAAACTTCTATAGCTACTGACATATTCCAAATGGTAAACATTTACTTTGCCAAATAGAACTCTGACCAGAAGAAGCATTTTCATGTGTGAAGTATCTTTGATTCTTGATAGCAGATGTAGTTTTTTTTTTTTTACTATGTTGGAGAATACTGTGCCTTACATCATTATGACTCACTGATTTCCATATCATTGTGCATTCACATCAACTATTCTATGAATAATCCTGGAAGGGATTATATCAATCAGTTTAGGCTAAGTATGATGCAGTGACAAATGATCTCAATATTCTAACAATAAAAGGATTTATTTCATGTTGTGTATGTATCATGTATTGGCTGCTGCCCTGTTTTATCTTTTGTATTTGGTGTTTAGGCTGAAGGAGCAGACTATATTGGGGACATAGTGGTTTCACAGCAGGGGAAAAGGGAAATGGTAGACCCTCAAGCTAACTCATAGTTTCTGTTCAGAATTGCTCATAACTGGTGAGAACTGGCACATGTCAAATATGCTCACATTGGCCAATGCAAGTCAATAGCCAAGTCAGAAGTCAATGGGGCAGAGATGTATATTTCTCTTATAGGCCCATATCAGGGATGTGACTATTCTGAACAATAATATAATCTACCACAGAAATCTGCCTTTGCCACCAGTGTCATGACTTCCATCATGCCAGGGCCTTGGCTTTGAATTACTACCTTGTCAAGATATTTTTATCAAGAAGTGAGGGAAGCCGAGACCGGTTTGGCTCAGTGGATAGAGCGTCGGCTTGTGGACTGAAAGGTCCCAAGTTTGATTCCGGTTGGGGCATGTACCTTGCTTGCGGGCACATCTCCACTGTGGGGCATGCAGGAGGCAGCTGATCGATGTCTCTCTCTTATCGATGTTTCTGACTTTCTATCCTTCTCCCTTCCTATCTGTAAAAAAATCAATAAAATATATTAAAAAAAAAAAGAAGTGAGGGAAGAGCCATGGCCAGGTGGCTTAGTTGGTTGGAGCATTATCCTGTACACCAAAAGGTTGTGGGTTTAGTTCTTGGTCAGAGCACATAACTAGGTTGCAGGTTTGATCCCGAGTCAAGGTGTGTATGGGAGACAACCAATCAGATGTTTCTCTTTCACATCCATGTTTCTCTATCTCATCAATAAAACAACAAAAACAACGTATCCTTGGGTGAGGATTTAAAATGAAAGAAAGAAATGAAAGAAGAATATGAAGTGAAAGAGTTGAAGAGGCAAAATGTTAGATTCTAATGTTTGGTTTGATGAAGAGCAGAGGTAGATGGCAAGTGTGAAGGAAAAGACAGGAGTCAAGGATGATTTCCAGGATTCCAGCGTGGGTGACTGATGAGTGATAGTGCCAACAGTTGAGGTAGAGAATAGAGAAGGAGAGGCAGTTAAGAAGGAGGAAGGACCAGTTTTATTTTTGACCAATGAACATGAGCTGTCTTTGGAACATTCATAACCATAGTAGACCAAGGACATATGAGTATGGTTCCTGAGTAAATAATGAAGATCTGAGATTCAACAGCATGTAAGTAGTAATAAATAATAGTTATACAATTATATATTGAGCACTTATTATGTCATGCATTGTGCAAAGCAATTTACATACATTATTTAATGCCCATAACAGTCCCACAAGCTAGTTGGTATTATTTAACCCCATGGTATAGATAAGGTTATAAGCCTAAAGAAGCTTTAAAAAAAAAAAGTTACCCAAGTCTCACTATGAGTACTTTGTCTTCACAGCCTACATTTCAATCAAATATGCTCTTAGATGGAACCATGACAGCAAATGAGAACATCCAGGCACCATGGAAAAGAAAGCGAATATAAGAGCAGGGAGTCAAGGGCAGGACCCTGAGGAATATAAATGTTTAAAGATCAGGAAGAAGAACCCTTGAAGAAGACAAAAAACAAAAACAAAACAAAACAAAAAAAAACACAAGAAAATAAAAGAGAAAGAGAATGAGAGAGAGAGCAGGGAGGAGAAAACCAGAAGAGTACAAATTATCAAAGCCAAGTGTGTAGAGTAGAGAGTGACAACATAAAGAGAGTGTCTAACAGTTAGGGACAGCAGTCTGTGCTAGGAAATGTCCTTGGTGTTGCCAGTCAGGCCTCATCCCTGACACTATCTCTAACCTCACAGAAACCTCTGTAACCAGCCACATTCCCCACCCAGAACCCCAGGGGTAAGAAAATGAACCACAGGTGGCTAGTCATGTGCTGACTGTGGCAACATTGACCTGTTGCTGGCTCACTCTCTTTGACCTCTGTCTCCAGAGACTGTCTTGATGTTTTGACCTGTTTAGGTAGGTCTTTGTAACCTGGTTTCGGATCCTAGCTGTGTACATGTCTGAGGTTCTGGACTGCTCTCTCAGCTTAGGAAACACAGCCTTACACCACATCCCTGCTTTTGGTAACTACCTACTCCTACCTGAGGGAGTGAGGTCAGGCCGTGTCTCCTGCTAATTCTCAGCAGCTCAGCTTTCCAGAAGGGAAATGAGGGGTGTGGTCTCAGATGGCGGCTGCCGTATGTGCTCTGTTGATGTGGCAAACTACTGACAGTGGGGCTGCTGGCTCTGAGATCGCAGGTGGCTGGTCAGACCTTGCCAGGTCTTGCAATGCCTGTTGTCAGAGCAGGATCTCTGTCTTGAGGTCGTTCTCCCAGTGGCCATGCTTTTTAATCCAGCTCCGGCAGTTTATACAGATCCAAGACTTATAATTGGTGACAAGAGGATTCTTATGGAAGTGGGACATCTCATGTATGCTGGAAAAGCTACACTATAGGCACCACTGGCACTTTCTCATAGCCACAATGAACCGGCAAGAGCTTTATTTATTATTTTTAAAAATATATTTTATTAATGTTTTACAGAGAGGAAAAGAGAAGGATAGAGAGAAACATCGATGAGAGAGAGACATTGATCAGCTGCCTCTTCCTGGGGATGTGCCTGCAACCAAGGTACATGCCCTTGACAGGCCGATATTCTATCCACTGAGCTAAACCGGTGCCGGCAGGCAAGAGTTTTTGATGTCCACAGAGTGGCCAACTGCAGCATTAGAGTGTGTAAGTGTCCAGACCTGTTTCACTCCCAGTGACTTGAACTGAATGAGCTGGTATTAGGGGCTCCTCTAAGGTGAGGACACCAGAATCCTCTAGCATCTTTGCTCTTCACATTCAGTTGAAGGCTGTACGTATCCATCACCCTTCCACAACTACACCCCACCCCCAGCGAGGGTTACAAGATTCATTAAATAAAAATACAAGAGCTCTAACTGGTTTGGCTCAGTGGATACAGGGTCGGCCTATGGACTCAAGGGTCCTGGGTTCAATTCCTGTCAAGGGTATGTACCTTGGTTGTGGGCACATCCCCAGTGGGAGGTGTGCAGGAGGCAGCTGATCAATGTTTCTCTCTCATCGATGTTTTTGACTCTCCATTCTTCTCCCTTCCTTTCTGTAAAAAAGCAATAAAATATATTTTAAAAACATACAAGAAACCCAGTGACATTTGAATTTTTCATAAACAATAAATACTCTTTTAGTATAAGTATGTGCTACACAACATTTGCGATATGCTTATACTAAAAAAATAAAAAAATCCATTGTTCACCTGAAATTCAAATTCAACTTGGTGTCTTATATTTTATCTGGCAACTCCCATAACCTGAGACCCAGTAGGAGTTCATAGGCCTTGGGATCTACTGAGCCTCCACTTTTCCCAGAAAGGCATTGGGGTACTTTGTGAAGGAGAAAAGCAGAAAACTGGGCCTCTGCTAGGACTATTGGGCGCATGATCCTGTCCGGTCCCCTCATGCTCCTCCTGGGACAGCTCTGGGTGTCCGTGAAACTAGACCTTCTCAGTTCCTATAACCTTGTTTGCTGTTCATTGGCTGCATTTAGAAGATAAAGAGTGAAAGGTCACTTCCTAGGACTGTCTGGACAGTGTGTGGAGATCATGATGCCTCTTGACCCATGGCAGCACCAAATGCTAGTACAGTGGTACCTCGAGATACGAGTTTAATTAGTTCCGTAACCTTGAGGCGTGGGAAACTATGAGACGCTCGAGTCGCGGTAAACTGGTGGGTTGTGTGCAGCTGGCCGATCCCCGCGATTACTCGTATCTCAAATGTTGCTCATATTTCAAAGCAAAAATCGCTCGCTCAATGGCTTGTATCTCAAAAATCTCATATGTTAGGGCACTTGTATCTCGAGGTATTGCTGTATTCTGAAAAATTTTCTAGGGAATAGTTTTTGCACTTCTTCAACCATGTCCTAAATACTCTTGAAAACTTCCACACATACTGTGCCCAACTATGCCTTAAGCAAGTGTCTGGTCCGATAGTCCAGGGTTTCTTGAAGCATCAGCACCTCCAACACAGTCTCCAGAAATGTGTGGCATTTCTGGACCAAGTTTACTGTAGCCAAGTGTCTATAATTCTAGACTGAGAGACCCCGTGGTCATTTGAGGACACCTAGACATCCCAAGATATGCTTGATGGCCATTTGTTATGTTCTGTGCAGCTGACCCAGTAATGACCTCCTGACCTCCTAAAAGGAGAAGGAAGTTGGTCTGATGTGCTGAGGTTGACACCATTTCTCAGGCAGCTCAGACTCCCTTCACCTTTGCTCCAGTGCAGCATTAGCGGGAACTTCCTGAGTGCCAGGCACCCCGTTAACGACCTGACTTACAGTAACACATTGAATGCTCCTAGTGATGCTAGGAAATATGTGCTGTCATTAGGCTGTTTTAGAGATGAGGAAACTGAGACAGAGAGGTAAAGTAATTCGAAGCTCACACAGGTAAAAAAGTTGCTAAGAAGACAAAGTGAGAGTTGAATGTGGGCAGGCCAGCTCCAGAGTTCATCCTCTTAACCTGTGTGCCAACTCTACGCATCCTGCTCCCGACGTGGTTCCCCTTTACACTGTTGGGACTGGTGCTGGGATGGCTGTGGAGGGGCCATCCTGACTGAGGAGGAGCCCTGCCCTCTCCTTCATTTTCCCTGTTTGGGAAGGAGAACGACTTGCTGTCAAGATGTCTTCAAGGCCTAGAGCAGTGGTTCTCAACCGTCCTAATGCCGCCACCCTTTAATACAGCTCCTCATGTTGTGGTGACCCCCAACCATAAAATTATTGCTACTTCATAACTGTAATTTTGCTGCTGTTATGAATCATAATGTAAGTTACTGTTTTCCGATGGTCTTAGGTGACCTCTGTGAAAGTGTCGTTCGACCCCCAAAGGGGTCGCGACCCACAGGTTGAGAACCACTGGCCTAGAGGCTCTAAAGCAAGACAGTGAGCCCAGTCTGTGGTGGCTTCCAACAAACCTGGAAGCTCAGCTCAGGCTATGCAGGTGGCTCACCTCAGGTGCCTCACTCAGGTGCTCCATCGGCTGCACAGCCAGCAACAGAAACACACAGCAATGGGCGATATCGTAAGCCTGACAAGGGACTCACTCCAGGGAGACTCTGGCTTGAGTATTAGACTCCTCTCTGAGAGGAGTAAAAACACCGGGAAAGCCTCTGTATGAGCAGCGTGGTGTGCATTCTGCCGGGAAGGCCCAAATGCAGCATCAGCTCAGCCATCTATCTGTTCTGCTACCAAAATCCAATCCAGGGCCTTCTCGACACATGTGTGTGGCATACTGCCGTGACAATACTTAGACCCCAAGCAAAGATAACCCGGGCTTCCTGGAGAGTAGCTGTGACTCGTGATCTGCACATGTCTCCAGCACTACATCTATGGGACTTCCATCTCTGTCTGCCCTCCTGCCCAGTCCTGATTGTCCCAGCAGTGACAGCTCCATAAAGATGGCATGCTTCCCTCCCTGTATCACTCCTCCATCCACTCCATCCACTGTACTCAGAGGGGATAAAAGAGAGTTCCTATAACCTTGTTTGCTGTTCATTGGCTGCAATTAGAAGATAAAGAGTGAAAGATCAAAGCGCTGCTTTCCAACCAGAGCCTTTGGACCTGTCAGTTCCACATCCACCTGCCCCCGACTCCTGTATTCTTCTATGTCTTCCACACGGCTGGCTGCTCTGGCTAGTGTCTCTGCCACAGACTATGGTTTCAGGATTTATTGTTTCCCTCCTTCCAGAACTGCTTTCCTGTGCAACAATGCTTTTCAACCTTACACTTTTGAGCACCACTTCTTCCCGACATTATTAATACTTCTGCAGCTAGTCAGGACTTGGGAAGATGTGCACTAACTGAAGGAACTTTGATGAATGTACCATGTTCTGGTACAGAGAGAAGGTCTGAGGACAGGATGCCACCTCACTGTCCCTCTAGCACAAGCTAGAGGGTTGTTGATAATACCACCAGCAACAACTATCGTTACTGTGGTCTGAATGCTTTGTATATATTTTCTCACTTAATCCTACAACAGTGCAATGAGAATTCTATTTTTGCCTACAATTTATAGCTGAGAAAACTGACTCACCAAAGAATAATGAGTAAGTAATCGAGCCACATTTTGAACCTCCGTTCATTTAAAGCTTGGGCATCCAGCCACTCTGCGGCCCTCTCATACATTAGCTGGCTTCCTCCATGTCCAATCTCTTAGCCTCTAATCTTTTCTCTCCTCCTGATTATGCAACCATCCCCCCAATGACGACGACGACGGAGGAAATAAACATGAATTGTGTTCCCAAGAGGGAGCAGACTCATTATGACACTATGGATGACCACACCAATGAGACTATGGGAAAGAATGAAGGCACATTTTAATTTGGCCCTTTGAAACAGAAATTCTACCTGAAAAAATGAGGGGTTTGTTCTAACTGCTTTCCTATTTTGTCCAGTGACAGATCCCAAACATCTAGCTCATTAACAAACATTAGCCTAATAAACATTAGCAAGGGAGCCCAGCAAGTTGGGTTTGGCCTGATGAAGATGCAGGAACCTTAGTAAATCTGGATGGAAGAAAAGTAGCTTTAAATAGATCTTCATGACAGTGGTATGCCATTTCTCAACAACTCTTTGCAGGTTTGCTTTTTCTTATCCTATTCCAACTAAAAAATTCTGTTTACGCTTCATGTATTTTCTCTTCTGCATACTTGCTGCTTATTTATAAATTCTGTCTTATCTTATTGCTCTGCCTCCTCAGAGCTTTGCTTTGTATGACCATAGTCCTCCATGGCCCCTACTCCATCCCAACTTCAGTTTTCGTGGCTGGCTACCTCATTATCTCCCTGTTCCTCAATTCAAATCCCAGAAGGAGAGAATCTGATGCACCTCATCTTTTGAAGCTGACTTAACTCATCTTTTCCGTTTGTGCCCCGGTTTTTGGAGGGGCAGCACTCATGTCAAAGGGCAATCCCTGGTCCAATCAGGAGCCATCCCTGGCTAAAGAACAACCTAGCTCTGCTTCTCAGAACAGGGGGGCTGTGGGTGGGGCAGTTTCATCTCGAAGAGGAAGTTGGGTGTGGCAGGCACTTTGTTGACTTATCCAGTCTAGGAGTGCTCCTGGGAGCCCATCTCTCATCTCTGGACAGTGACTTTGTAGGTTAAGACTTTTCATCGGGCATTCCCAGGAGAGCCAACCAAATGCAGCTGGTAGTAACCTGCTGAGTGTGGAATTCCTTTTGGCCTGTCATTGCCTTGTACCCTTCCTCTGGGACTACCTTGGTTTGTCAGCCTGTTACCTGTTTGAAGTTGGCTTGTTTCTGGACTCCCTCTCCTTCATAGGTGAGTTGACTCCCAATGAGACTGCCTGACTCTTGGACAAGGTGAGTGTTTGGATTCAGCTTTGGCCCTGGATCGCGCTTTTTGCTTGGATGAAATGGTCTCACCTCTTGCCCTCTTGCCTCTTATACTCAAGTCAACTCTGCTCCATGTTACCATTGACTTGAGGGTGCCTTCTCTTCCCAGCTCACCAACATATTCTTGAGGGAATGACATTAAGAAATAGTTGGTGGCTTCAGGGAGAGCAATTGTAGAGGGATGGTTGGTGAAACCAGATAGAAGCCAGTTGAGGAAGTGGAAAGAGTGAGTGTAAGACTACTCTTCTGAGAAGTTTAGATGAAAAATAAGGGATGAAAACAGCTATGTGTCAAGAGTTGTGTGTGTTGTTTTTTTTTAATTTTAAGAATTCCTTCTGAATATAGGATCCATAATTTGGTAAAGCATTTTGAAAAATAAAAATGATAAAGAATAAATTTACACTTTTCCACAATTCAACTACCCAGATAATTATGATAGTTACTAATTGTTGAGCATCTACTCTGTGGAAGAATCATGCAGTCACTTTATAAAGAGTGTTTCTAGCCACTGTGTAATACAAAGGCCCAGCTGAGCCAGAATTAAGACAGATACGTCTTTGATGCAAAGCAAGACAATATCCTTCCCCCTCGAGCAATGATTGTCATCCATTGATTTATAATGGGACTGAGAAGTTGGCTGGGGGAGAGAGCTCAAATCCTGGCTGCAGTAGGGTTTCAGTCATGGATAGGTATGTCTGGGGGAGTTCCAGAGGTAGGCAGATTGTAGGGGGGTACATAGGGGTCCCCGGAGAGCACACAGTTTGCTGAGGGAGATGTCTGCAATGGCCAAGCTGGGCCTCAGTCCTGGAAGGCTACGGCCTGTGTGGCTGTCATGGGGCAGGGCCTTACTCAGCTTCCCTGTATGTGTCTTCTAGAAGAAAACAAAGACAGACCTCTGTGTAATAGAAAGAACCATTTTATGAAACTCTGCAGTGCCCTCGGGCCTATGGGTGGGGGCGGGGGTAACTGAGAGGAGCAGCCAGAAGAGAGCTTTTCCTTTTGCACTTTGAAAGAGGATGCCGACAGGCATCACAGGGAGAGTCAGCCCTAAATCTCCCACAAAACCACAGGGTCAGCTGTGGGGATAGAAAAGCCTTCCTCTAACTTGGCCGGCAAGGTGAGCTGACATTAGTTCAGTAACACTTTACCTTGAGTGCTAGTGCGGAAAAAAATAAGCTCTCTTACTTCCTGTTTTTCTAAAGCGTGATTGATTAGGGGAACAATGCAGGGCTCCATAGGAGGCACTGGTGTGGGCTTCCCGCTCTCTGTGGTGCTGCCAGAGCCAACATCATGGTTTCTGGCCAAGCTAATTGCAAAAATAAATGATGGTATGACTGATTCAAGAACACGGGTAAGATCTGCCCCCTAATTTCTTTGCACAAACAATACCTTTTTGATCAGACCACCTTGTATAAAACTGAACACCCCTCTTTCCCACTCCCCTGGACCACCCACCCCAATTTTCTCCCTATAGCACTTAGCACCATGCGAGCAGTGCCCAGGTCCATGTGTTTATTACTGTGTCCCCAGAAACCCAGATCAGTGACTGGCACTGAGTATTCAGTAGTCATTGGGTTCATCCATTTTGTGGGTTTCCCGAAATATTTGGGAGAGGGTAAGAACTATTAAGATTTTTAAGTAGCACCTGGATTTAGAGCCTGGGGGAACACAGGACATTTGCTTACATTTATCATAACAGTACAAGGCATGTACTAGAATATGCCTATTAGACAGACGAGGAAACTAAGGGTTAGAGCAAAAGCAACTTGCTTGAGACCCCGTAGATAATAAGGGCTGGGGCCAGTATAAACTGGTATAGGAAGTAAGGTCATGTGGGAGGTATGGCTATAACTGAGGCAAGAGGTAACACAAGCCTTAAGTGATATGGTAGAAATGGGAATAGGGGGTGGCCGGGGGGAGGGGAGGTGGAAAGGAAAGAAACTGTAAAGATTGATTAGAAACGAGAGACAGAATCCAGCACACACTAGAAGCAGCCCATAAAATCAAACGAGGAAAGGAGGATTTCTTCGAACACGAGGTAACTTCGATTTCTTTCAGAAAGAGTAGTCTGGCTGTTTGAAAACCAAGAACAGGACAGACCAAGTAAATTCAAGTCTTTGGAG
>PVJN01049965.1:0-14929 GCA_004026805.1 Lasiurus borealis
TCTGTTTTCCTTTGATGGCTCCTGAACCATGGAAGAGGAAACTTAGACACAGCATTCTCTTACCTAATGGGGACAAGGCACCTGGAGGAAGATGACGCTTACAAAATAATGGTGAAATCCACCTCCTAACAGGCCCAGAAGAGTTTCCAAACCTCATTAAGAACCTGGGATCAAGCGGGGAAAGTGGAGATGACTTCTGCAGATAGTTGGAAAAATCTCCTGCAAATAAATACCAGCCCCTCACACATTTGAAACCTTTATCCACCCACCAGGACAGGCTGAAGAAACTGTAACTGAAAAAAGCATCCAGCTGAAACCAGTTTGGCTCAGTGGATAGAGCTTTGGCCTGGGACTGAAAGGTTCCAGGTTCGATTCCGATCAAGGGCATGTACCTTGGTTGCCAGCACATCCTCATGTAGGTGGCATGCAGGAGGCGGCTGATCGATGTTTCTCTCTCATCCTCTCTGTAAAAAATCAATAATAAAAAACAACAACACTGTATTATGAAAAAAGCATCCAGGGCATTGCAATATTATTGTGTGCCCAAATAAAGCTCCCTCACTTCTGCGTTCTGCTAGTTTATTTCAAACCACTCTTGTACTGAAGATCCACACCTCCATATTTTCCTTTCTGAGGATGGCAGCATCTCGTCTATGAAATTGTATCAATATAAAAATAAGCCTTTGAAGTATCATCACGAAGGTGTCTGATCCCTGAAGAGCGCTCATCCTAAAAATCATGACCAGCTTTGCTCTTCTACAGACAATAAAGGAGCTGAAGACTTTGCCAGGGTGAACTTTTTTACCGAAATAATTTCTCTACTGTTCCAACCTAACTTTCTTATTATAACATTTTATTTTAAAATAGTGTAGGTCTCATAATAAGTTGCAAAAATTATCCAGACTTCTTGGATCATTCAACTTCCATCCAACTTCTCCATCGATTTCTCTGAATTTTCTGCGAGAAAAATTCTCTCGATTGCAAATAGTTAATGATACCTTTCTTTCTTGTGGGACTTTGAAGCCACCAGACTAAGATGACCAAACACCTCTTAAAGCTCAGTTAAATATTCAAATATATTCTTAGGTTGGCTGGTGACAAATGACTGAAGCAGGACAGGTATAGAAAAATATAGCTCTAATATGAACAGGACAATAGAGCAAGTAGAGTGATAAATGGCACCTGCCACTGGGCATGGAGTTGAAAGTCAACAGGGAGGGGATGGTAAGGAGAGCCCCACTTCCATCGGCACCCGCACCTGGGGCAATTGTTAGAAATACACAATCTGGGGCCCCACACCAGTTCTGTTAAGTAAGAATCTGCAATGAAACAAGATACTCAGTGCATGACCAGCATGCACTTAAAATGTGGAGAAACTGAACTGCTGGTCTACGGGATCTCTTGCTAAAGGTGTGCCTCAGCTTCAGCTGACTGTTGCTAGATAAAATCTGTTGTCCACACTATCAAATCTCCCTACCTCTTTTCAGGATAAATTGTAAATTATCCAAAACATGCGAGATCCTTTGATTTTTCAGATAGTGGACTTATTTTGGTTAAGGGTGTGCATCCCAAAACTCATCTGTGGACTTCACAGGACCAGCATGGTTGGCAGCTACATGTGTTCAAAGAGGCAAAAAGTGAGGCTTGGCATACACGCCAACAAAGCACATTGGCATCTTGAAAAAGCCAGACACAAAAATGAGAAGATGGAGAAATGTCACACAAAGAGGGAACATTGGAGATAAGAATCCAGAGATATCTGTAGTCTTGTGTATTCAGTAATGGAGGAGATGTGCTGATAAAGGAGGGAGAATAATAGGAGATGAGATTGAGAAGGGTGCCAGGGCTATATCCTGCAGGACCCTGGGTAGAGCAAATTAAGGAGTTTAGTATTTCCTAGTGAAAATGAACACAGAGATCTTAATTGCCAGTGTAATTTGTGATTTGCAAAGATCACACTGGCTGTAAGGTGGAGGGAAAACTGTAAGGTGGACCAGAATGGGGTCAGGAAGGGCATTTAGGTAGTGGTTGCTGAAATCCCAGTGTGAAATGATGATTGCCCGACTAGGATGAGAGAAGTAAGGATGGGATATTTTTTGAGGAAGCTCCACCCTGGGCATTTCCATCTTGCCTATGTCAATATGATTGTTTGAATTTGCTCAAATTCCAGCAGGTGTTGAATAATGTGGGTCCTTCCTATGCAAAGTCAAACAAAATGGCAAAAGGGAATATTTGCTATAGTGAGAACATTTACTGTGCGAGGCTCAATAAGCATTCTGAGAACCTGCTTTGACTTATAAGCCATTGCACAACCCAAGAAGAGTGGACGCCACACAGCTGGAAGAGCAGGACCAATTTTTGTTTACTGGACACGAAGGGCTCTTGGGATGGAACATGAGCTGATGTCCAATATTTGAAAAGTTATCAAATGAAGAAAGAGGCAACCTGTTTGATGCCTATACAAAAACCCAGGCCTCTATTAGTCTCCTGGGGCTGTTGTAACAGTGCCACAACTTGGTGGCATAAGCAACAGAAATTTATTGTCTCATAGTTCTTGAAACTAGAACTCTAAGATCACGGTGTCGGTGGTTTGGTTCCTTCTGAGGGCTGGGAGGCAGCGTCTGTTTCAGGTCTCTCTCCTAGAGTCTGGCAGTGTGCTGGTAATCTTTGGTGTTCATTGACTTGTAAAAGCATCACTCTGACTTTCATCTTCACCGGACACCTTCTCTGCGTGTATTTGTCTCAGCATTTCCCTTTTTATAAGAACACCAGTCATATTAGATTATGACTCACCATAATAGTATCTTAAGTTGATTCCATCTGCAAAGACTGTTTCCCAGTAAAGCCTAGTTCTGAAGTACCGAGGGCTTGGAGTTCACCATATCTCTTCTGAGGGAGTCTCATAACTCAACCCATAACAAGGACTAATTGGCAGACATTGATAGGAATGTTTTTCCAGTGTAAGAATCAATAGTCAGAATTTGGCAGCCATGGGGAAGATCTGCATTTTTCAATGAGAGGTCCCGGTGCTTAGAGATTTTGAAAAAAATCTCAGCCACTATTGTTGGGAACAGGGATGTCTACATTGCATGAATGATCAGTAGTAATGATGTCTATAGCTTTAAAAAGCCAGTTGTCTTAAAATAGTAATAACTGACATTTACTGATGCCTCATTGTGAGGCAAACTCTAGTCTAAGACACATTTTTTTTAAATTAAAAAAATCTCATGAGGTGACAACACGGATAAACCTTGAAAACATGGTAAGTGGAAAAAACAGACACAGCATGCCACATATTATAATTCTATTTATACAAAATGTCGAAAACAGGCAAATCCATAGAAAGTAAATTAGTAGTTGTCAGGGACTGTGCAAGATAGGGTGAGGAGCGATTGCTAATGGTTACAGAGATTCTTCTTGGGGTGATAGAAATGTTCCGGAATTAGCTAGTGATGATGGTTGCACAATTTTACGACTATATGTAAAAACACTTACTTGTGTACTTTAAATTGTTGAATTTCAGGGTATGAGATTCTTTCTCAATAAAAACCAGAAATCTCATGAGGTAAGCACTATCGTCCCTGTTTTACAGAAGTGGAAACTTGGATTTAGATGGAAGACTTTAACCATGTTCAGGTGGCAAGGAGCAGATTCGGTTATCTTTATTTCTTTCCACTTACACAATCAAGTTTCCGATGGATTGCATGACTGGTGTTTGATCACTTGACAGGAAACACCTGCTGGTGATAAATCCAAGTTCCTTGAGGACAATCTAATTCAGCCTGTCTGATTATGTAAACTCTCCCAGACTTGAAAAAAAAAAAAGTATTTTCTTCCTGGTCAGAGGAAGGAAGAAAGAATTTTGTTTCTTTTCATCAAGTTATCTTCCTTTTTTTTTTGTTAATCCTCACCCGAGGATATTTTTTTTCCAACAGAGAGAGAAAACAGCAGCGGGAGAGAGATACATCAATCAATTGCCTCTCTTTTCTGCCCCAACCAGGGCTAGGAATCGAGTCTGCAACTGAGTGCGTGTCCCTGACTGGAATCAAACCTGGAACCTTCAGTCTTTGGGTTGATACTCTATCCATTGAACCAAACCAGCTAGGGCTTGTTAAGTTTTCTCATTCTCTATAAAAGAAGAAGGAAAAAAATCTGTGGTCAGATTATACAGGGCATAGGCACCAAAGAATTGAGGTGGGTGGGGGACTTTGAATTCTGCCTACCACAGACATTAAGCTGTATTGATCTGAAATTAGTCAACTTGACTTGGTTCTATCACTTTTCCAGACACCACTATTTGAACATGGCACAGAAAGACCTTCCATGGAATGCACATAGAAAGCAGGACGGAGTAGTGGACGTGACCTGTAAGGGTTTATCACTATTAATTCCAAAGCACTTCTGTACAACCTCTGAGTCTGGCATCCTCATCTGGAATTGCCAGTAAGTCTTTGTGAAGTGCCACTTATGGAGTGGGTACACAAAAAATGGTCATATACTTTTTGTGAATATTCCAACTGTATTAGTTTCCTGGGGTTGCCATAACCAAGACCCACCGGTTTAGGGGCTTAAACAAGAGAACTTTATTCTCTCACAGGTTTGGAGGCTATAAATTCCAGATCAAGATGCTGGCAGAGTTGGTTTCCTCTGAACCGCTCTCTTGGGCTCGTAGACAGCCTTCTCCTCCCAGTGTCCTCACATGATTATCCTATGTGTGCCTGTGTTCTAATTTCCCCTTCTTAGAAGGAGACCCGTCATGTGGGATGAGGGCTCACCCCAAGGACTTCATTTTAACTTCATTACCTCTTTCAAAACTCTTCAAATACAGTCACATTTTGAGGTCCCAGAGCTTAGAGCTTCCACAGCTAGGGGTGCAGATAGAAATGGCTCAAGGCCAAATCGCTAATAAGGGGCACAGAGGCCTGTACGCATAGGGTCACAGAGCACCCTCCTCTTAGTCCTTGAAGTGCTCCAAACAGCATGGCAGGTGTACCTTTACCTCCGAATACTAAAAAAAGCTATTGAGTTGGGAAGCTGCCATATACCCAGTGAAGAAAGCCCCAGCTAGCTGCATTACATCTGCAGCTGTCTGAGACGAGAAATTATCCTCGCTTTCCATGCCACGTGAACGCCAGTCAAAGACTTTTTGTTTTACCTCATTCTCCTGTTTTATGATGAATTTGGGCGTGAAAAGACTCATTAAGGACATCATTATTCCGCATTTATCAGTAATGAACTGTCTGTGGTACCTATTAGCGGCAAAACGGTCACAGTCCCTTTCTGTATCTGTCTGCATTCTTCTTCATTATTTACTGCTCCACTCTCATCCATTTCAAATAGATCGGCCTGGATGCAATTCCCCCCCCTCCCAATTGTTCTTTTACTTGAGTGGCAAATAGTAATGGAATTCATAATCCTTGAGAAGGCCACTCCTAACGCGCCGGTGCTGAAATGACTGCTGAACGTTTAACACCGGGATGGAGCAGGCAGGCTCAGCTTGAGAACCCACCGTTGGAAGAGCCTTTGCATCCATGATGGCCCTTCCTTTTTACAAAAACTCTGAGATGAGCGTCATTCCTCCATTTTTCAAGACAACCGAAGGAGCAGGGAGGTAGACCGCCTTATTCTGGTCCCCGGACTAGTAGTTTCTTCCACCATGCAGGTGAGGGCCCGAGACTCAAAACTGTTAAAGAGCCCACTGTCTAAGCTTTCCTTGCAGAATGAGATTCCTTTGACTGCATTGTTCGCGCTGATTCCCGTGTAGCCAGCCACATGTTCAAACCTGGAGCTGATTAAAATGTGCGAGCCCCTCTGCGGACGCTCAGGCCCAAGACACGTTGGCTCAGCCAGTTCATTTCTCCTCCCGTTCAGGGAGGCCTCCTTCTGAGAGTCTGCACCTTTTCTGCAAGAAAAGAGATTATTTTTAAAACACATCTTCCCACTTCTTTAGTTCCTTTGCAGAGTTCTTCCCTTATCTCCCCCCTCAATTAACATTCCTTTTGAGGACACAGGGGCAGGGATTCACCAGAGTCCCACACTGGGGCCTGAAGAATGTTTACATCTATACCCTCTAGCATCTCTTGCTGTAGACAATCGAGAGATGATGTTTCACGGTTTGTTATTTTCTCAGAACAAAAAGGCACAATCAGACCAAACAGGTTTGGCTCAGCGGACAGAGCATCGGCCGGCGGACTGAAAGGTCCCAGGTTCCATTCCGGTCAAGGGCATGTACCTTGGTTTCGGGCGCATCCCCATTAGGGGGCGTGCAGGAGGCGGCTGATGGATGTCTCTCTCATCGATGTTTCTAATTCTCTATCCCTCTCCCTTCCTCTCTGTAAAAAAATCAATAAAATATATTTTTTAAAAAAGGCGCAATCACTGATGAACAAACTAACTCTTACATGGGATTTCCAAACGCCGGCACACTTCTTTCTGTGTGCCTGCCCGGCCTGACATTTGAGTGTGAGAATTTCCGTGGCACCTGCTGACCCGGAAGACATTATCTGAGGACTCATACTGCATCCGCAGCCAACTTTACCCTTTTGAAATCTTCAGCTCCACGCATCCGTTACCATGCGATACAGAAATCTAATTCCAAGCGGCTTAAACAGAAGTCTTTCAAATATTGGAACTATGTATTTCTTAAAATTTTATTTCTAGGCAAGCCATAGTAATTAGTCCTGACCGCCCTACTGCATGATATTGGTCTATTTGTTTCTGCAAATGGTTGTTCAGTGATTTCAATAACACCCTGCTGAACATTTCTTTTTAAAAAAATATATATATTTTATTGATTTTTTACAGAGAGGAAGGGAGAGAGATAGAAAGTCAGAAACATCGATGAGAGAGAGACATTGATCAGCCGCCTCCTGCATGCCCCACGGTGGAGATGTGCCCACAACCAAGGTACATGCCTTTGTCTGCAATCAAACCTGAGACCTTTCAGTCTGCAGGCCGATGCTCTATCCACTGAGCCAAACCGGTCTTGGCCTGCTGAACATTTCTAAGTCATCCCAGCACAAATCCGAGGCTCCCACAGGCACACTGATGGAAGCTGGGTTTCAGACCCAGACACGCTGGACCGCATCACTGCTGCCTCTGACTGTGTGGCTGTAGGGACACTGAGCCTTCCCGTATGTGGGAGGTAAGGAAAACATTATACAGGACTGAGGTCAATTCATTTCTCAAAATATTAAACCAAGGAGTTAAGAATGAGATGTTAACGAACTTTCGCTGATTCCCTGACCTTCCATTTTGTGTTCAATGGTTTCATGCTTTAGTCCCCTTTCTCAACATGTATCACGGTGTAATTACTTGTAAATACCTACCTTCCTGGTACGAGTATATTTTAAAGAGCAGGAACTTCATCTGTGCTTAAAGGATAGGTGGGTAAATGTACGGCAGATGAACAGAATGAGTAGATGGATGGATGAATGGGTGGGTGAAAAGATGGATGGATGGTCCACAGTAGCAATGACTGAAGGCAAGAGGCAGCATGGGCTAGCAAACATTGTATAGTTTTTATATTTACATGGCTAGGATTTACTTAACATGTACAGTTACAGCTATGACAAGGTGTAATTTGACAAGAAGATGTAAACTGACAAGAATAAATTTGGTATCTCCGTAAATACAACATGATATATACTTGTGGAAACCACTTTCACGTCCTGTGTGGTTCAGGGTTCCCGTTCAGGGTTCAGGTTCTGGAGGAGGCCGAATGCAAATGAAAAGAGACTAGAAAAGTATTATTTTGGAAATACGAAGGGGGTGGGGCAGGCAGGAGCCTTCCTCTAGTGAGAAGACTCCCTTGCTCTCCCTTTTATTGAGACTTTGGGACACACCCAGAGCCTTTAGGCATGAAATTTCAATAACAAAAATACAAAAGACAAACAGAGGTGGAGGCCGCTTAAGCTAACAATGTCTCCACTGAACAGTGAGTGGTCAGAGCCATTAAGGTTGTTGACTAGCCTTCCGGGCTTCCTGTCCACATCATTCTATTAGTGAGAATGTTTGCTTTCTGGCATATACTGAAATGTTTAAAATTGGTTTATAGTAGTCACAACAGATAAAATATTTTTGATATATATATATTGTAAGCATTTATTTAAAAGTATTATACCTATAAAAGAAAACTTGAATGAGTACATTTTATTCATCATGATACTAATGTAAACACCAGCCAAGTGCCCAAAGCCCACGTGAAGCAATAACATTTCCCAGCATGCATCTTCCTTCATCTTTTTCAGAGGCAACTATTTTCCAGGATTTGTTTGTCAATCCTTCTTTTGTTAAATATTATTTTTAGAGAAAGAAAGGGATAGAGAGGAAGAGAGAAATGTTGATGTGAGAGGAAACAATGATTGGCTGCTTCCTGCACATCTCCTTACCAGGGACTGACCCCACAGCCTGGGCATGTGCTCTGACCTGGACTTGAACCAGTGACCCCTCGGTACACCAGATGACTTGTGACCAACTGAGTCACAAGGGCAGGTTGATCCTTTACTTTTCCTTAACATGTTACTAAATATGCAAATATTCCTAAAAAGTATGCGATTTTGTGTTACTTATTTCTAAACTTTGCTAAAATATAAATTAAAAAAAGTTAGAAATATGCCCTTCTTTGCATTTAATTAGTGAGAGCATGTTAACAATGTATTCAACTCAGAAATGAGGAAATTAGGGGATGACAGCATTGATTCGAAGGAGGGTAAGGGAGACCAGACTATAAAGTTAATAAGTAGTGATGAAATAGAATAGCTAAGTTAGAAAAAACCTCTAATGCCCTACAGGCCAATAAAACTGTAAACCTTGAGTTTCTCTCTTCTACTGGGAAGAACTCATTTGCAATGTCTCAGTCCTAAAAATTAACATTTTCCTGAGCTTTCTGGTTTACTATTTCCAGATCCTAAGAAGAGGTAAGTAGTAGGTTAAACAAAGGGTGAGTCAGATGATCCTTAGGTAAATTTGCTTGAGAAATCTCTAGGGTGATGCCGGAAGAGCTTCTTTCTGTCTTACTTCTGTCTTATTTCCAAGTTAGGTGTTTTTATTTTAACTTTATATAGGTGAAATCATAAAATATATATAAGGGGTGTCCCCAAAATGTCTATCCACATGTTGAATAATTATAAGGGCAGTGTTTACTAAAATATATTTCATCTTCAAAATTAAGATATCAGCCATTAAAGTGCTTATACATTTTTTGGGGGGACATCCTGTATTTCAATATTATATGTCGGTCTTGTGATGTGAGTTAATCCATGTTGATGTAGATAGCTATAGTTCATATATTTTAACTATAGTAAGACCCACAATTTTTTATTTTACATAAACGTATTTTTTAAGCGAAACTATTTCTTCCAGTACTATATGTTCTTTTTGCCTACTGTACTTTTAAAAAAATGTTGCGTCATGTGATGATGAAGTATATTTCAGCTCTTGGTTAATAGCTTAGCCTCAGAAGCCGGTCTGTCTGGCTGTAAATCTTAACTTGGGCACCTACTAAATCTTTCACGGCCTCTCTTTCCTCTTTAATAGAATAGGCTCCTAATAGCATCTATCTTATAGTAATATTTCCATTATAAAATGGTAACAGCATTCATGCCTGGCTTACAGCAAGCATTCACTAAACATTAGTGTTCATTGCTGTTATTATTTTGCAGTCCAAAAACCTAAACTCCGCAAATATCTATCGATCGCCTGCCTTTAAGTGGATGTTCCAGGTGAGGAATTTCTACTGTTCTAACAAATGTGAAGGAGGAATATATGTCTTGGCTTCAGGTCCGTGAGACATAAAATCGAAAGCAAGAGACATTCAGAGAGATAGCAGCCGCCGTATTTGAATTCGAGGAAATGTAAGAAATTGGGATATATGTGCATATTCAACTCACCCAGCTATCCCTGCTCTGATTCCACGCTCTCCAATCTACATCCTAATCACTGCGTAACTTTGCCTATAGGTCAGCCCAAGGGTGATAACAGCTGACCTTATTTATGGGTTTAGACATTTTGATCCTTGTGATTGTTATGAATGATAATGGTCTATTTTCTTGCCTCTCTGCCTGTATTCACCACACTCATGAATTTGGTTAATGTGAATCACCATAGAAAGGAGCATCTTTACTCAAGGTGCTAACATACATTGATCTCCAGGGCTCAGACCTTGGCTCTCAAACATGGCAATGTGAGGACTACTGGAGTTTCACTCCTCATAATTTAATATACACAAGAAAAATATTTTTCTTACAACATGCATGGACACATGCTCAGATTTTTCTTTTCGTTACCTTTCTTCACTTCACAGATCACTCTGATTGATCTGGCAGTCTTTAGAATGCACGTGTTCCTGAAATTATGATGTGTTGGTAAAAAAAAGAAAGAAGATTTAAGGGAGGAAGAGAGTAAATACAGAATTTTACAATATTTTAAATTTTGTACCACAGGTATTTTTTTTTAAGTATAAGGTAACCTTTATGCCTAGCAACCATTATAACTAATGGTGCCCTTGAACGAACTCATTACCATCCTATGGTTCCCTTGAAATAGTCAGTTGCCCACCCTACGATGCCCTTGGACCTGCGTTCCCGCCTCCCTGGCATTCACGGCAGCACACAGAAATCTTCCATGAAGATGTGAACTCCATGACCATGTGAATGTCGCAGCAGAAAAGGAGCTGTCTTGGTTCTTTGTCTTCAGCGCTTCACATCCTCCATCTACCCTGGTCTGACCTTTGTCCAGCTGTCCTGTGCCCTGTTTCTCTTAGAATACTTTTCTGATAGTGAGCCGGAACACATAAAAACTGAACCCTGGTGGTGAATGAGATTGTCCCAAGAGGATGTCATTACTATTTACATTACGCTTTAATGAACACTTAAAGCTTCTTTGAGACCCTTGATAGCTCTAAAATGTAATATTCTCTGCTATTCACTCTTGGTTTCGGGAGTGTGTGTGTGTGTGTGTGTGTGTGTGTGTGTGAGAGAGAGAGAGAGAGAGAGATAGAGAGAGAGAGAGAGAGATTATGTCACTCTTCCACTGTTCCCAACCTTCCGTGTTTTCACTGTGATCTCAAAAGTAAATCTGACCCATGAACCTCACATTGTCATTAATGGCAGCCCATGCCTTTTCCTAAAAACTCACGTCGTATTTTCTTTGTTTTGCTCAGCGGCCATCTCCTTTCCTTCTCTCTCTGCAAATCTCTCCCAAGAAGTCTTCTTGGAGCAACTCAGGGAAAGCAATTTATCTCTCCTATCACTTCTTATCATAGTGCTCTTTTTCATTTCCTTCATTGCACTCTTCATTGTCAGAAATACTACTTCAGTTTCTGCTTCCTTTGTGTTTCCCTCTTTCTGCTGGACTATCACTCCAGGAGGCCTTATAATCTTACCTGCTTCGAGAGTATCAAACTTGGTGCAAAGTAGATGTTCACAGAACATTTACTGAGAATGAAGGAGTCCGTTAAGCTGAGTCTGATGAGGCTTCCTGGGACAGCAGACACGAGTGGAGATGAACAGGCTGAGGAGAAGGTGTGGAGGTGAAGGCAAAATCAGATGATAGAAGAGACTTCACAATTTTCTTTTTTTTTTTTTTACAGTTATTTCAAATCTAATGAAGCATTTGTGACTGACAAAGAAAGTAGTCACATGCACAACAGATGAAAACAAGAATAGGTTGTAAAGATAAAATTTTTGTATATCTTCTGAATATGATAAAATGATGCTGCTTAAAGTCCACTTGGATCTGTTTTTAGGAGAACCAGCACAGAGCAAAACACACACATTCACAAGGCCAATAGGAATCGTTTTCTGCTTCACAGTTTTCATAGAGAGTAGGATGCCTTACCTTGGGTGTTGTCTACATTAAGGATTCACTGGTGGAGACTCAGGGTCAGGGTGAGGGTCATATTGTAGCTCTGATGCAAAAAACTCCTAAACGTTTCAGAACCAGTTTTCTACCCCTGAACCTCCACTGTGTCTGAGCATAAAAAACAGAAACCTCTCTTTATTGTCTCCATGACCTTGGCTTTGCTATTCTGCTATGTTAGTGAAGACATTACTTTGCTTTTCTAGAACTGTCCTCCTCAAAGCAAACGAATAGATTGTTCATTTCAGAAACTTTCTAAAAGATCCATTTACTCTTCAATGGAAAGCACTAATAGGTGTTTTGCACCTAAAATTCTTTGAATCTTTTACCACAAAGTCTTCCCTTGGCCATTGTCACCAATCTCAGACTGCTGGATCATGATTCTTGCCCAATTCTTATAAAGTCCCCACACCGAAATACTTTCCTCATGTCCAACTGCCAAGCCTCAGTAACTTCTGACCTTACCACCCTGATGCTGAGACATTGCCAAAGCTTTGCAAAGACGGTGTTTTCCTTTCCCTCAGTAAGTAATGAACTCACCTTTGTCTTATTGACAGGTCATGTTGGCGATATTTGGGTAGACAAGTTTTGACAGGTTCCTTGAAGGGTCAGAGTGGGTATAACCGTGGACATCTGAGTATAACCTCAAACTGAAAAAGTATAACCTCACATATGATGAGAAGAAATGTTTCAGCTGATAATAATTTTTTTAAAAATTGAAAATCACTCTTGCATTCCAAAGAAAAGTGGTCTCTGAGTTGTCCCACCTGAGTCTGGCATATTTCTCCTTCATTGTGTCTACAGTTTTGAGGAAATCTCAGTTCCACAGTTTCCTCTTTCCTTTCTCTACACAATGGAAAGGTTTAACCAGAAATCCTCTAATTGAGGCGTTCTCCATTTTCAACACTTTCTAGTTCTGAAATGTCCTTGCATTGATGGCCTCTGTCAAGGTGACCCCTTAAGGTATAAAAGTCTGTTCCTAAAATGCTGATTCTCTTCACATCATCTAAAGGAATTCTGGGCACATACCAGTTGCTCAATAGCCAGCTGTTGGTAGTTTGCACAATTCAAGCTGGATCCATTCAGTGTCTGGAGTTTTTTTTTAATTTCATTTTAACTGTCTGAGTCTGTAATGTGCCAAGATAATTTTATATCAGAGACAAAGCTGATTTATGGAGGGAGACAGAACTCACATTTATTGAGTGCCTACCAATGGTGGGCCCAATGGGTATGGTTGTGTATGCAAAAGAAATCATCAGAGCCTGTTCAAATCCTTTGAAAACAGAAGCCGAGGCACCTCAAGGCAATTTTCCAGGCTACTAGTCTATGTAAGACTGGGGTTGAAAATATGTGTGTCTTAGCAATTAATGGAGGTTATGAGAACCAACTTGGGCTTTATCAAATGTACAAACCCTCGAATCTATAGGCAGGGATTTACGGATTATTGATGGCACCTGGGAGTGTGGATTTTAAGAAGGAACTCACATGGTTTCATTCAGATAATGACTAAGAAATATTTTATGTTGCCCAGCTGGTGTGGCGCAGTGGTTAAGCATCAACCTATGAATCAGGAGGTCACAGTTCAATTCCGCATCAGGGCACATGCCTGGGTTGTGGGCTGGATCCCCCAGTAGGAGGCATCTGAGAAGCAGCCAGCCAATGATTCTCCTCATTGATGTTTCTATCTTTTTCTTCCTCTCTGTTTCTCTCTGAAATCAATATATATTTAAAAAAATAAATACCTTATTATTATTTTTTACTCTATTTAGAAAACATTCAGTGTTTCACCCCATTTATCTGACTGCCTTAAAGTCACCAGTTCTCTACTTGTTTCCTGGTCTCTAGCCTGCATTTTATAACTCTCTGGAGTCAAAGAATCTTCTTAAATGAAAAACACACACAAACAAAAAAATTAACCCTCAGCCTTGTCCCACTTGAAGTCTCTCGGGAGCCCTAGAGGGAGAAGAGTAGAGTGGGAGGTAGAGCATCACCCAGCATGCAATGCCAGGGCGTTGGCTGCCTCTCCCCATGGCCATCTCTATGCCATGGGACTCTGCCCGTTAGCACTTCTGACTGACCTGCAGCACCGCCAGCTGTGCTGGGCTACTCTTTCTGCTGGGAATGTCACATGCGAACAGCAGGCATTGGTGCTGAGTCCTATTAATGACACCAACCTGCCAGGAGTAGACACCACCAGCCCTGGACTGAGGTCTAGTGAGCCCTTCCCAAGTCTCGGATCTAAAACTGATCCTCTGATTCCTTCTAGTATCTTCCCCTCATCCTGAGAGTTCTGCGTCTTGCAACCTAAAGAACTCTAACTATTGCAACAATGAAAAATCTTATTTTAATTTTTCAAAACCTTTGTTCCTCCTAAGTCTTCCCGATTCAAAAATCGCTTTACTTTTAATATCCCTCTCCCCAGCATCTATTACCCAGGGAAAGAAGGTGGAGAACACGGTCCAGAGCCTCCTAGCATGATTCCAAGTCTTGCAACCTTGGGATTCTCTGGGGTTCTTCCATCTCACCACACTACACAATACACCCTCCCCCTGTTCCCCGAGGCTGTTGAATTGAGATGAAAACATGGGAGACTCTGGGGCCAAAGCCCTATAAATATTTGAAGAATAGCTCTCTTTTCATGTCTTGTTTGAAGAATATTTTCTTTTTATGTTCTTTTCTTCCTCCTAATTAGCTTATTTTCTGTGAAGTGCTAGGAAGCAAAGTCATTCTGTTAACATATATTAAAATGCATCCCTGATGCTTGAAGAATTCTTTTCAATAATGCCTGTAATTTTCTGTCACTCTGAGTAGTGTGGTGGAAAAATACAAATCAGGAAAATTCAAGTTAATGTCTCTTGGAGATACTTATAGACTCTTGGAATATATAAATTATGATTTAATAAATATCTATTAGGTAGGTCTATGTGAAGACTATTGTGTTATGCTAATACTGGTTTTAATAAAAAATAATAATAACTGCTATTCTATAAATGGACTAGGCAGTATACTAATTCTGTTATTTTATTTAATTCTTAGAGCAATGACAATATACATTTTTAGAAGGAAATCA
>PVJN01049966.1:0-15128 GCA_004026805.1 Lasiurus borealis
TCCCAACTCAGGCTCATGCCCATCATCTCTCGCTTTGTGGAAGGACATTCTCTCGACTCTTGTACAGACACATCCTCGAAGTGCTGGGGAGCTAACAGCCCTGTAGGAAGCCAATTAGCAGTCAATTATTTGGTCCTTCAGACAGATGGCTCTGAGAGCGTGCAGGACACTGCTTTTAGGAGTCAAGACAAAATATTTAGGTTGAGGTTGTCTCCAAGTTTTCATTATTAGAAAGATGAGTCTTCTTACACTCAGCTCTGCATTTGAGTTACTACTTCCCATAAATTTCTAGAGGTAAAGTTTCAGGGTCAAAGGGATAAAATTCTATATTTTTGGTAGCTACTGTTAAACTTGTGTTTCAGAAATGTAATGCCCATCCACAGTGAGGGAGCCTGTTTCCCTCTATCTGGGAGGTTTGGTGCATACAGGTATATATTCCATAGTTCTGCTCATCAGTAGAGCCACTGTCCCATGGCCAACGTGGAAATCCCTCCTTCTAGTGGGTCTTGGACTGCTGCCCTGCTACCGGTGCCACAATAGGACAAAGGTGAAGGAAAAAAAGGGAACCAGAGTTTCTTGGAAAATGGCTGATTCTAAGATGGTCCCAAGGAAATACATTGAGGCCTGGAACATCTTATTATGTAAGAAGATAGAGAAATATACATGGTGAGGATGTATGAAAAGGATGCAGGAGCTAGCTTGAAGGGGTTACCACTGGTCAAATCTGGGATAATTTGAACATCAACATGAATAATTATAATGATTATTATCCATTGAATAAAATAGGAAATCCCAAGTCCACATGGATATAAATAAATTATGAAAGCAAGAAATTTTTCCTTATAGTACAATGTCAAATGAAGGAATGATAGAATTAGAATACCACTTGGCAACCATCATCATAATAATTAATTCCTCCAAGAATCATAAATGGGTGCTAAAGTTAATGGGTAAGAATTTGGTGAGAAATGGGACATATTTACATCACCTCAAAGTATCTCCCCACCAAATACACCTTAATCCCAAAAGTCTCTAGAGGAGAAGGCTGGCAGATGCCCTGTCAATCAAGGGAATAAAGTCACCATCTTCAGTAAGGAGACAAATAGAAGCTTCGTGCTACCTCCCAGGATGCAGTGAACAGGACACACCCCCTTCCTATGATACTCCTGCCAAAAATGTGTAACCTGAATCGGTTATTAGGAAACATTCGACAAATCATAATGGAGAGAAACCCTATAAAAGAATTGGCCTATAATCTTAAATAATTTCAAGGTCATGAAAATCAAGGTCTGATGGGGAACTGTTCCAGATTGGAGCAACTGGCGGAACTTGAAAAGGTCTGCAGATTAGAGGGCAGTGGTGCCTCCCATGTTGATGTCTGCCTTGTGGTGACAGAGGAGAGGAACCCCATTTGCAGGGAAGACTGAAGTATTCAGGGAGACTGGGCTTCAGGTCAGCAACTTACTCTCAAATGGTTCAGGTCAAGAAGTCCTTGGTACTATTTTTACAGAATTTTTCTGGAATGTATTTTGTCATTACCCGGGAGCCTATAGGAGTTATCTAAGCCCTAACCGGTTTGGCTCAGGGGATAGAGCATCAGCCTGTGGACTGAAGGGTCCCAGGTTTGATTCTGGTCAAGGGCATGTACCTTAGTTGCAGGCACATCCCCAGTAGGGGGTGTGCAGGAGGCAGCTGATGGATGTGTCTTTCTCATCCATGTTTCTAACTCTCCCTCTCCCTTCCTCTCTGTAAAAAATCAATAATAATAATAAAAAAAGTTATCTAAGCTTATCCTCACACCAACAGGCAAAAGATGGCTACCCCCACTTGCCGGGTGAGAGAAATGAGGCCCCGCAGCTCCCACAGGCAGTTGGGGCAGAGGGGGATGCAGCCAGGGCTGTGCTGTCTTAGGTCACTCAGTGCGTGTGTGGTCAGTCAGTAGGTCAAGAGCAGGGCTTTGCAGGGAGAGTGGGTGCCAGCTGCACTTCCTTCTCTGAGAAATGGAAGGATGGTGCCTTCCTTGGGGGTGAACTGAAACAATATTGAGGTCTGGTTAGTGCCCACAGACCCGCACTGTGGAAGGTGGTGTACTGCCCCCCAACAGGGATCACACAGGGAACGTAATCTGGACCCATCTCCCTGGCCAGAGGTCTCAACCAGGAAGTACCTAGGCTGGGCCTGGCACCCAAGATCTGGGAGGGAAGTGGGTTGTGCGCGCCCCTTCCCTCCTCACACTGGGCTTGGGGGTCCTAGGTGTCTGATGGGGTGACACAGCAGAGAATGTAATAATCGGCAGCAATATGGAGGGTGCACAGGGCAGGTGGCTGGCTGGAGGTGACAGTGACACACCTCATGTCCAAGTTTTCCCATGCCCTCGGAAGGATTCTGCCCAGACAAAACTTGACCCTGTGGATGGTCAGAAGAAAGGGCTGGCCAGGGACAAGCCACTGGAATTAAACAAGAAACTGCCTTTTAAAATGAAGAAACTACCAGGGCCAGTTTAGCTCAGTGGATAGAGCGTCGGCCTGTGGACTGAAGGGTCCCAGGTTCAGTTCCAGTCAAGGGAGTGTATCCTGGTTGTGGGCACATCCCCGGTAGGGGGTGTGCAGGAGGCAGCTGGTCAATGTCTCTCTCTCATCAATGTTTCTAACTCTCTATCCCTCTCCCTTCCTCTCTGTAAAAAATCAATAAAATGTATTTTAAAAAATGAAGAAACTGTGAACTTAGACATGTAATTATTATAGAAGGAACAAATGTTGACTGTTGAAAAAAATTTTAACTGAAAACAAAAAGCATTATTTTCCCTCTTCCCATCCTGGTCTACCCAGGAGAGAAAACCTCTGTCAACATCAGCATCTGACGCTCCTAGAGAGGCTGCCCCTCTGCAGGGGCTTGGGCTACACACGGACTTAGGGCCCACCGCTGGACCCACCTCAGCTGGTTCCCCTCTCATCAACGCTGCGGGGAGGATACATGTCCCATTCTACAGATGAGGAAACTGAGGGGGCAGAGGGGAAGGCCCTTGCTCAAAGTCCCACTACCTATCCTCACTCTTGCTGCAGACGCTCTCCCTCACCACAGAGGAGCCTTTGCTCCCTTCCTGCTCAGAAGTGACTGCTCAGGCAAAGATCAGCCTGGAGCGGGGTGGGACCGAGGTCCTCCTGGGTCTTTGGGGGCCCTTTGAGTTTGGGTTTAGCCTGACAGAACGGTCTTGCCCTAATAAAGGCCTGCTCAGTTCAAGCTGCTCATCCCAATCTTGTTTATAGCGCCTCCACCCAAACAGACTCGAGAGCTTTCTGGGAACATGAGTGGCCGGAAGGCATGATTCTAATGACCTCACCCACGGGAGGACAAGGACTGCCGGCATCTGTATACAAAGGAGCCTGACCATCAATCATAGCCTCTTTGTCCTTCAGTGTCTCTCTCTAAACCCCCTCTTCCCAGGCGATAAAGAAACCTTTAGATTATTTTCTCTCGCTGCCTTGAAGAAAAAGATTAACAGTCACTTCCTTCTGTTCAGAAATGTACCAGGTTTCTGAGACGGGCACCTGTTCTCATGTACATGAACACTATCCAGCCTGAGCCTGGTGACTCAGTCACAATACGTCAAGGTTAAGGGTTTAATCTGATCAGGGCACATGTAAAACGCAACCAATTAATTCATAAATAAGTGGGAGATCAAATCAATGTCTCTGTCTCCCAGGAATGAAAATAATAAAACTTCCGTCTCTGGGAAGTCATCTCAGCTGCACCCCCACGCTGTGATCCCTTGAAGGGCACGGAGGCCCAACTAGGGAACTCTTGAACTCTTACCAAATATTCCAGCGCAAAGTGGGTACCAGCACTGCTCCCTGGGGGAAAGCACAGGTGTCAGCAGGGTGAGGAGAAGCTGTGGGGATAGTGCAGTATGCTCTGGCACCTGGGAGGTACCCCAAACTGCTCCCGGAGGTCCCAGCAGCCCTCCCTTGGCAGATTTGCTGCATGGGGAGTTGGCCCTTAGTCTGAGTAGATGCCCACCAGCCCAGGAGATTGAGGTATACACCCAGAAAACCTGGGATGTGTTTACTCCAGGCCTCTGCCCTGTGAGTGTTCCCCCCCCACCCCCCACCATGGGCATGGCCCTGGGGAAGCCACCTCAGGACAGAGTAGGGAGGCAGCAGGGTGTCAAGGGTTGTGATGGGACATGCTGCTATGGCAGTCTTTTTTTTTTTTAATAACTTTATTAATTTTTTACAGAGAGGAAGGGAGAGAGATAGAGAGTCAGAAACATCGATGAGAGAGAGACATCAATCAGCCGCCTCCTGCACAAACCCCAATGGGGAATGTGCCCGCAACCAAGATACATGCCCTTGACTGGAATAGAACCTGGGACCTTCCAGTCCGCAGGCTGACACTCTATCCACTGAGCCAAACCAGTTTCGGCCTATGGCAGTCTTGAGTTCAGGCCCAGAGGCCAGGGCACAAAGGGCCCTCTGATAGTGCTACAACCATGAATGGCCATGGGGCTTCTCCTGCAGGGGGGCTACCTCTACTCCACGTGGTCTTTGATGGCTGCTGAGGCTGTGAGCAATGCAGCCAGCTGTAGGAATTCCTGACCAGTGGGAGCCCTTCTGCTCTGTGAGGTAAAGAAAAGGTCTTCTCCATCATTTCCTGAGCTCCGAGCACTTCCAAAGGGTCTGCAGTGCGTTCCAGGCCGCTCAGAGTTTGTGCAATGTGGTCAAAGTGGTGTGTGAGTGTGAGTGTGTGTGCTCCAATGATGGAGGCGGGGTTGACAACACTAATCACATGCTAAGTGTTGTCTGTGACCCCATGTTTCCCAGCCACGCTGCCTGCCCCTCATTGCTCATCTGATATGATAGAAACCCTAGTCTTATTTTATTTTATTTATTTACTAGAGACCGGGTTCATGAAATTCATGCACTTGGGGTAGGGAGGGGGGGGAGGATAGGGAGGAAGGGTCTCTCAGCCCAGCCTGCATCCTCTCACAATCTGGGACTGCTGGCTACTAACTGCTTGCCTGCCTGCCTACCTGATCTCCCCTAACCCTCTGCCTGCCTGCTTGATCTCCCCTAACCACTCTGCCTGCCTGCCTGATCTCCTCTAACCACTCACCTGCCTGCCTGATCTCCCCTAACCACTCTGTCTGCCTGCCTGATCTCCCCTCACCATCTCTGACTTGGTCCCCACCACAGGGGCTTCCTCCAGAAGTACTCTGGAATGACATCTAGAAGATCGTTTGGCTGTCTGGTCTAATTAGCATGTTACACTTTTACTATTGTATAGATTTTTGCAGCCCTGGTCTCGAAGGGTACACTGGATCACTCATCCGGGGCTTGGTAGTTAACTCTCTGGGAAACCCCAGAATCCTTTACTCCCAGGACTTGGAGACCATCTGCCCCTGCATGCCTGAAAGATCCCTGTGCCTAGCGCTATGTTTATATATGCAGTTCCTGGGAAGGCAGGCTGACGGAGGCTTTGAGAGGGCCTAACTCACAGTTTCCAGGGCCAGTCTCATGGGGTTGGCGGGCAGGACAGAGAAAATCTGGGGGAAGAAGGATTTGTTTCCAGTTGTCACTAAATGGAGATAATCCCACCCAACTTTCTTGAGTGCTGACCACATGCCAGCCCTGTGCTAATCGTCACACTCCATCTCATTACATGCTCACCATAGTGGTAACAGTGGTTAGTACATTCTACGGAACAGAGGGGCTGAATCTCTTTCCTTTCCCACGGCTCACCAGCACCCTTTCTGGGTCCTGGGGCTTTGTACTTAACCCCTCCCAGTGCTTCGCAAAGTGTGATCCTGGGGCCCGGGGCTCTCAGGAAGGCATCCGCTACCTCGCCCAGAGAAGTGAATCAGACCCTGAGAGGAGGCCCAGGAGCTAGTGTTTTAGCCTGGTAGGCCCACATTTCTAGGCCCCCTTGCAAGATCCTGATGTTACGCTCTTTAGCTGAAATAACTTCCAGCAAAGGAGCTGGTCCGAGGAGGGAAAGAGCCGGGAAGGTGCTCCCTGCTGGGTTTACACGTGTGCAGTTTGTGGGAGCAGGGGGAGGCTGGGGTCCCAGCATTCATGGCTCTTCCCTGCGGACAGTTCCCTCCTTCCCTGTGGACATCCTGCAATCAGATGAGAGGGGCCCAGTGGCAGAGGTCTGAGGGTGATAGGATTTAGTGAGGGGCCCAGGAAGGCAACTGGGAGCCAGGGAGGTCCAACATCAGGCTGTGTTCTTTTTCAGAAGGAAGGACCTACAGGTTTTGACCAGAATGACAGTGTGTGTGTGTGTGGGGGGGGGAGGGGGTGTACAGGAAACTGGGCTGTTGAGCATGACTGGAGGGGGGAAGGTAGGTTCCTGGGAGGGCCTCAAGCAGCGGTTCTCAACCTGTGGGTCTCGACCCCTTTGGGGTAGAACGACCCTTTCACAGGGGTCGCCTAAGACCATCGGAAAATGCAGATATTTACATCACGATGCATCACAGTAGCAAAATTTCATGGTTGGGGGTCACCACCCCATGAGGAACTGTATGCAAGGGTCGCGGCCTTAGGAAGGTTGAGAACCACTGGCCTCAAGGGAGGAGGGTGCAGACTGCTGTCCTGGGGCCTGGGATGGAGGAAGAGAAAAGAGGCTGGTGTGAAGCCTGGGAGGCAGGAAGGGACCGACCCTGGGAGTCTCACTGACTCCCGAGGGGCCAGTGGGTCGTCCCTGGAGGCTCCTCTGAAATGTGGGGCTGGAAGGAGTTCTGCTAAAAGTCAACACGTCGCAGGGCTGCTGTCAGCGTGTGAGACCCCATCTCTCCGAAAACCGGGTGGTTGCTGCTGTGGGGGTTCGGAGAGAGAAAGGTGCGCCTGGGAGCGCCCCGCCGGACGCTGGGAAACACATGGGGATGGTTTAGGGGGGCGTGCCTGCGTGGCCCCAGGTGAGAGTGCCGGGACGCAGCGGCGGGCGGGCTGCGGGGCGCCCTGCCCTCTGGCGGCGGCCCTGGACGGGGCACCGGCACCGACGGGCGGGGCGCGGGCGGGCTGTGGCGGGCCGGCCGCCCACGGCGTTCAGTCTGCCAGTCCGCTCTCTCTGGCGCCGCGGCCGCAGCTGCCCATCGGCGTGCGCCCGCCCCGGAGCTCCCGGCCGCAGACGGCATGGTAGGTGGTAGGTGAGCGGGATGCCGGAGCGGCCACAGGGCTGCGGCTGGACGGGCCGTGGGGCTTGGGCAGGAAGAGGCGGGGAGCGCGGACTGGGATCCCCCGGGGGGCGAGGTCTGAGGGTCCCGCCCGGCCGGGCAGGGGGAGGCAGAGGCTGCGCTGGAGCAGGTGACAATGCCCCAGGCTCCCAGGTTCAAGGATTCTGTGCGGGAGGGGCAGGCAGGCTGGGAATTTTTTTGTTTAATACTTTATTGATTTTTTACAGAGAGGAAGGGAGAGGGATAGATAATTAGGAAAGAGACATCGATCAGCCGCCTCCTGCATATGCCCTACTGGGGATGTGCCCACAACCAGGATACATGCCCTTGACCGGAATCGAACCTGGGACCTCTCAGTCCGCAGGCCGACACTCTATCCACTGAGCCAAACCGGCTTCGGCCGGGCTGGGGATTTTATTTGGGGAGGAGGAAAATACTCAGATTAAGAATGTATGGGGACTCTATGGCCCAGTTTACTACCTCACTGTATTAAAATACAAAAACAAAAAGGCCGAAACCAGTTTGGCTCAGTGGATAGAGCGTTGGCCTGCGGACTGAAAGGTCCCAGGTTCGATTCCGGTCAAGGGCATGTACCTTGGTTGCGGGCACATCTCCAGTAGGGGACGTGCAGGAGGCAGCTGATCGATGTCTCTCTCTCATCTATGTTTCTAACTCTTTGTCCCTCTCCCTTCCTCTCTGTAAAAAATCAATAAAACATATTTTTTAAAAAAGAAGAGAAAGAAAGGAAAGGAAGATAAAAGGAAGGAAGAGAAAGGAATAGAAAAGGAGGAAGAATGCCTGGGTCTGGGAGAGCGAAGGACCTGGGAAAGAAAGTAGTTGAAAGGTGGCCGGCGGGTAGGTGGGCTACCTGAGGCCCCAAGCCTGTGACTGAAGAGAGGGAATGGGGCTGAAGGAGTAGGGAGAAGATCCGGGAAAACCCAGTTGCTGGAGGGGAGGGCTGATGATGGTGGTGGACTTGGGGAACAGGCTCCAGAGGACAGTCTGGGGCGGTTACCTCCCTCCCCTGGACTGCCATTCCCTTTCCAGGCGGGGAGTAGGGTCATGGTACTGTGCACTGAAACAGCTCCAGAATGTAGCAGGTGCACCCCTGAGAACTTCGGGTAGTCGCTCATTTAATCTTTACAGAAACTCTAAGGTAGGCTCTAGGGACACCCCCATTTCACAGACGAGGACACTGAGGCACAGTAACCGCTAGAGTGTGACAGAGCTGACGTTTGATCCCGGGACAGTTTGTTTAACACCGTATATGGTGGGCTGGCAGAGATGGGCAGCCCAGGAGAGGGGAGGGAACCCTACAGCTGGCAGTGTTAAGGGTGTCAAATACTTCAACTTCTAATAGTTTAGGCCAGTGGTTGGCAAACTCATGAGTCAACAGAGCCGAATATCAACAGTACAACGATTGAAATTTCTTTTGAGAGCTGAAAACTGACTTCTGTGCCTGGGCCACGAGCCCGCACGTGGTATTTTGTGGAAGAGCCACACTCAAGGGACCGAAGGGTCGCATGTGACTCTCGAGCCGCAGTTTGCCGATCACTGGTTTAGGAGATGGAAAACAGAAATAAGAATGAACTTTGGGCTATGGCCAGCATTGTTCAGTGGTTAGAATGTTGGCCGATGCACCAGAGGGCCTCAGATTCGATTTTCAGTCAAGAGCAGGTACCTACCTAGGTTGCAGGTTTGATCCCCGCCTGTCGGGGGACGTGTGGGAGGCAACCAATAGATTTCTTTCTCTCTCTTTCCCTCTTCTCCTTCCACTCTCTCTAAAAACCAATGGGAAAAATATCCTCACTCCGTCAGTGAGGATTAAAACAATAAAGAACTAACTTTTGGATCAGTGTCACCCTCCTTTAACCCTGGGTCCTCTCAGGGACTCAGCCCCCTCTGTCACTCAGGCCCCTCAGTGGGTGCTGATAAACCTGGCCCTTCTGTGTGAAAGGGAGGCCTCTTTCGTGGATTCAACTCTCTCAGTCCTCCTAATATGGAAACAGCTGCAGAGAGGTTCCCAGGCAAATGGTCACACAGCCTGGGACTGGGGAGGCTGGATTCGAACCCAAGCAGTTGCTTACTTAGTCCTTTTCTTCAAGACCACGTGATACTACACATTGCCCATTTTATAGATGCCCAAACTGAGTACCTGTCTCAAAGTCTGTTGCTTGAAAGGGGAGAGATTCAAGGGAAAACTGCTGGTGGCAAAACCCATGTTCAAGAGGAATCATCATTTAGTCAAGGTTTCAAAAGATTGAGATATTTCAAATTGAAGTCTACTTTTTGTCTTTTGTAAAAATATGTTTTTGGATTTTTAGAGAGGGGGAGAGAGAGAGAAGCATCAATGTGAGAGAAACATCAATCATTTGCCTCTTGTATATATCCCAACAGGAATTGAATCCACAACCTGGGTATGTGCCCGTGATTGGGAATCAAACTGGCGGGGCATGGGACAACCCTCAACCAACTGAGCCACACCAGCTAGGGCTTTATCATTTTGATGATGTACTTTTATTTATTTAATTTTGGTTAATCCTCACCGGAGGATATTTTTTCCATTGATTGTTTTTTTGTTGTTTTTGTTTTTGTTTTTAGAGAGTGGAAGAAACGGGGAGAAACAGAGAGAAACATTGATGTGAGAGAGATACATCAATAGATTGCCTTAGGGATCGAGTCTGCAACAGAGATACATGCCCTTGACCGGAATTGAACCTGAGACCTTTCAGTCCATGGGTGACGCTCTGACTGCTGAGCCAAACTAGCTAGGGCAGGATGTACATTGTTCCCTCTCTGAAGTGTCATGCATCTTACAATGGAAGACAGACTTCCTTCTCAGCAGGACATAAATAATGGCACCTTTGGTTTAATGAATTACAACAGAGCCAGGGTTCCCTCAGCCTAAGTGACTTTTCTGAGTATCTCTGTATTCTGTTCCACAGGCTCCTTTCTGGTTCAATTGTTCCATCTTACCTGGAGACATGTCCCCCAGGGGTGCGAGGAGCCCGGTGCCTTGCAATAGCAGTAGGGTGTGGGGGATCTTTGGACCTGAGGATTTGAACCTGACTGATGAGGAGCTGAGACTCAAGTATCTGGGGCTCCAGAAGACGGAGCTGTTCCTACCCATTTGTGTCACATATCTGTTCATCTTTGTGGTGGGCACCGTGGGCAACGGGCTAACCTGCATGGTGATCCTCTGCTACAAGGCCATGCGCACGCCCACCAACTACTACCTCTTCAGCCTTGCCATATCCGACCTGCTGGTGCTGCTCCTCGGCTTGCCCCTGGAGGTCTATGAGAAGTGGCGTAACTACCCCTTCCTGCTGGGTACCGGTGGCTGCTACTTCCGCACGCTGCTCTTCGAGACGGTCTGCCTGGCCTCTGTGCTCAACGTCACCGCCCTGAGCGTGGAGCGCTACGTGGCTGTGGTGCACCCACTGCGGGCCCGGTCTGTGATGACCCAAGCCCATGTTCGCCGGGTGATCGGGGCTATCTGGATCCTCGCCGTACTCTGCTCTCTGCCTAACACCAGCCTGCATGGCATCCGACAGCTGGATGTGCCCTGCCGGGGGATAGTGCCCGACTCGGCTATGTGTGTGCTGGTCCACTCAAAGGCCTTCTACAACCTACTCATGCAGACCACAACTCTGCTCTTCTTCTGCTTGCCCATGGCCATCATCAGCGTGCTCTACCTGCTCATTGGGCTGCGGCTGCGGAGTGAGAAGCTGCTGCTGCTCAGGGAGGGGCCCAAGAGCAGGGTCCATCAACTACAGGATAGAGGTCGGACGCAGGTGACCAAGATGCTGTGTAAGTGTCGCTGCTGGGAAAAGGGGCTGATCGAGACAGTGGCTATGAGCCTGGGGCTTCCAGGGCCTGGGGGAGGAGCTGCATCTGAGTTTATAAGTCTTGGAATCACATACCCCTCCGTGTGTGTGTGTGTGTGTGTGTGTGTGTGTGTGTGTACGCTCAGGTGCAATACACAAGTGCATGCATGCATACTGTTTTAGGAACTAACACCAAAGGTAAATGCTAATGGCTTCTGGCAGGATCAGCTACATAATTTGCAGGGCGCAGTACAAAATGAAAATTCAGGTTTCTTGTTAAAAAATTAAGATTGTCAGGACAGCAAGAGTAGAGCATTAAACCATTTTAAACTCGGGCCCTGGGCAAATGCACAGGTGGCACACACATGAAGCCAGCCCTGGCTCACAGACCCAAACCATAGGCAGGTCAGGCAACATGGCTGGGCACCAGGATAACAGAGTTGTTCATGTCATCTGGACCCTCCAGTTCTCTCATCTTGGCTCCTAAACACATCTTGGCTCTGTCCTTTCCTACATCACTGGGAGGCATGGCCATAGGCTTTCCATTCTCTTTTCTTAGTGGCTATTGAAAAGTTCCAGGAAAGGATTCTGATTGGTGGGGTTAGGTTATGGCCCATCCCCCCAGGCCAGAATGACAGGCTGCTGAGGTGACTACCCCCACAGAACCATATGGGGGGATCTGCATATGCAAGATGATGAATTTCTTCCATCTATGTTTGCAGTTTCCTGGGGACCACAGGAGTGATCACTGTCTAAAAGAGGGTTTTCAGGACGGGTGTTTGTGAGGGTCAGAGCATAGGAGAATCAGGGCAGAAGTGTGGAGGGGGGCCAGCCAGGGCATGTGGCTGGGTTGAGATTCTAGATGTTACTGTGCTCTAGACCTGGCTCTTTTGCAAAAACAGTGGCCCCGGGGAAGCAAGACAAACTGATACTAAGACAGTCATTAATTTCCATCCCATCCCATCCCACCTTAGCAGAGCCTGAATCAGGCAGATGGGTGAGCCAGGGCAGCACAGGCTGATGAGGCCTCGGTCAAAGCCATGGGATTACAGCCAGCTAACCGAGGACTGCCCCATTCCTAGAGAGAAGCCCCTCCCCCTTTCCCGTGGCTCACCCTCCCCCCAACCCCCGGCCCTGAGTGTGGTGTTCCAGAGTGTGGTATCACTTGTCATCCCCTGGAGTTCTTTGCTTGCTTCCCAGTTCTGCACTGTGAAGCCTGTACTACAGACCAACTGGCCCCTGCCTCCCCTGCATGCGCCACCACCCCCCCTGCCCCGCCTATCTCTTCCAGATCACAGATCACAGGGTCCAGGTCTGAGTCTGCTCAGCTGGGATGGTTCTCACCCCGGGCCGGAGGGTGGGGAAGATGTTTCCTTAAAGCCACCTTGGTTGCTGGCCTGGGACTCTGGCTTTCTTCTCTCCCTCCACCCCTCTCTTCCCCCACCTTCACTTTCTGAAGGCCTACTGAGCAGCAGGCTGTGTGCTGGGGACAGTGAAATCTGGGATTACAAGCAAAACCACACTGGGCTGACACTACAGGGGAAAGATAGCTAAACAAACACAAGAAATATGAAACAAAAATCAAGGCAGCCCTAGCTTGTTTTGCTCAGTGGCTAGAGCATGGGCAGCGTCGGCTTATGGACTGGAGGATCTGGGGTTTGATTCTGGTCAAGGGCACATGCCCTGGTTGTGGGCTTGATCCCCAGTAGGGGGCGTGCAGGAGGCAGCCAATCAATGATTCTCTCTCATCATTGATGTTTTTCTCTTTCCCCCCCACTCCCTTCTTCTCTGAAATCAATAAAAATGTATATTTTTAAAAAATTCAAGGCAGACCCGGCGTCAGAGACCCAAGAAGGACATGGCTGGTTAAGACGAGGGCTGGAAGGAAGCTGGGGAGAAAGAGAGAGGGCTTGGCCAACCTGTCCTGTTTTTTGCTGGTGGTGGGGGATGGGATCTCAAGTAACGGGCAGTTAGTACAGGGCAGGATATTCAGCTGGGCCTTGGAGAGCGGGTGGCTGGGGCTGGGAAGGCTCTGGGGCCAAGGCAGGCAAGGGGAGGTGTTTGTGTTTATCTTTCCTTTCTCTGGCCCCTTAACCTCCATCTACTCTGAGCATGGGCCCCCTTCCTCTGCTTCTCTCTGCCTACTCATCAGTGAGCATTGTCCCTGAGTGGGCACCCAGGGGCACTTAGCCACACACAGCATCACTCCGGGGCTTCGTGTCCAGAGCTTATAGTCACCGAGTTCCAAGCTCCAGGATGAGATAGGCTGGGCCTGACTCAAGTTGTCCAGGCCTGGCCCAGTGGCCTGTGCCCAGGGGCAGGGCACATACCCACTGCCCACTCAGTGACAGTAGTGAGAGCAGCCTCTCTGAAAGGGGTGTGGCCAGGGCAGGCAAACTTCCAGGTGGACAGTGGGCCTGGGTAACCTGTGGAACAGGAGGGGCGGGGGGGGGGGAGAATGAGCAGACCAAACTGGAGTGGCACCCAGACTCCCTTCTCTGCCCCCACAGTTGTGCTGGTCCTGGTGTTCGGCATCTGCTGGGCCCCGTTCCACATCGATCGTCTCATGTGGAGCTTCGTGTCCCCCTGGACCGACTGCCTGCTCCAGGCCTATGAGTACGTGAATGTCGTCTCTGGCATCTTCTTCTATCTCAGCTCAGCTGTCAACCCCGTGCTCTACAGCCTCATGTCCGGCCGCTTCCAGGACACCTTCCGGGAAGCCCTGTGCTTGGGAACCCGGTGCCGTGGCCACAGACGACGTCACAGCTCCCGCAGCCTCAGCAGGGTGACCACGGGCAGCACCCTGTGTGACATGGGCTCCCTGGGCAGCAGGGCCCACCCTCTGGCTGAGAGCTACGGCCCTGAGGGACAGCAAGAGGCTGACCCCTCCCTCCAGAGAGGAGCCTCCAAGCAGCTTCACCTGGAGGCACCAGAGGGCCACCTGCAGTCACACCTGCCCTCTTCTTCATGCCTGTCCCCTTCATGCCCTGTCCCCACTGCAGGCACCTCAGTGACTCCTGCCCCCAACATATACTAGAAGGGAAATAGTACCCTCTGGGCCCCTAGGCCTCCAGTGAAAGTCCTTCCCTGCAGGAACAGCATAGTCGGTTAACTGGCACAGCACACCTTCATTTGAGGACATCCACACTCCTGCCAGGTGCCAAAATGTTTTCCCAAGGCTCTACCTTTCCTCCCATTGTCTGTCCCTTTCTAACTCATGGCCTGCACCAGGGGCCCTCCTCCTACCTGACCCCCTCCCCTGGCCCAGTCAGCTTATTCTGCTCTGGGATCTCCACCAGTGGCACTGTAGGGTGACAGGGACCCAGGGGACCTGCATCCAATCTTGGCCCTGTTGCCACCTTGCTGTGTGGCATCAAGCATATCACCTCACCTTTCCAGGCCTTGATCCCCTGCCTGCAAAATGAAAGGGGCCCCGATATTCTGAGTGCCACACTTTGACTCTTTAGCTGCATTTTCTGCGAGTGTGCCTCAGTCCCTGCTGTAATGAAACCCACGGACACCCTCAGATTACCAAGGTGGAAATTACTGTCGACAGTACATCTTCACCACCCCACCCTTTCTCCCTCCCTGACCTCCCTTCGCACCACCTCCCACGTTCCCCTTTTGGTTGCACAACAACGCGAACATGCTCACACAATATTCAACTGTATGCTTAAATGGTTAAGATGATATTTTTGTTGTGTATTCACCAGTTTTTAAGAATCTAAGATAAGCAGATATTCTCATTTATTTTTTAAAGCCCCACACAACAGTCGGTAATACTTAGTAATCATTTGAATTCTTTCTCTCACTGTTTTTAAAACTTTTTTTTTTAAGAAGTGAGAAAGATGAGAACAGATTTAAGGCATTTGATCCTAGAAACATTTACATTCTTCTGACAGTCTAAACCTCCTCAGCACAGGCCTCCCTCCCCCTCTTTCAAGTTCTTGCACAGGGCAGAGCAGGACAATTGGGCCTGTTGAGGACAGATGTCAAGGCCAATATCCTTAAGAGCAGCGGTTCTCAACCTGTGGATCATGACCCCTTTGGGGGTCGAACGACCCTTTCACAGGGGTCGCCTAAGACCATTGGAAAACTTATTTATGATTCATAACAGTAGCAAAATTGCA